>QRFJ01004504.1:86548-122801 GCA_006176705.1 Cocos nucifera | reverse complement strand
GCAATGTGCGGATGGATTTTAGCAATAGCTACCGGGGAAAAAGGTATCCTGAATAGTCAATGCCTTCGGCGTTGACTATAACCTTTTGCCACAGTCTAGCCTTGAATGTCGCCACATTCCCATCTGCACAAATCTTTCTCTTGAAGATCATTTACAACCCAATAGGTACTATACCTTCTGGTGGATTACCAAGGTCTCAGACTTGGTTTGAGTGCATCGAGTCGATCTCTGACTTCATTGCCTCAAGCCATTTCTCGGAGTCGATATCTAATATCGCCTCGTTGTAGATTTTGGGATCATCACACATGAGCACATTACCTATGAGGAACATTACCTCTACGTCCTCTGAAATAATACCTAAGTAATCTTTCAGGCGGGGACGGGAAACTCTTTTCGAATCTACGAAGGTGGAGAGGTTAGTGTTCTTATTGGCTCAACCTGATTTTTGTTCCACTTGTTCCTTAGCTCGTTCTGCTTGTGAGACCTTTCTCTATCAGCTTAAACTGCCTTTCCAATGCCACTATTTGAATAAACTGTTTTTAAGAAATTATGGCATGTCGACTCACAATCACATTGTGGTCTTCTGGAATGATAGAAATAGTAATCCTAATGACTCTTTAGGATATCCTATAGGAATCGAGCATCTAAAGGACATAAACTCTACTTGTCCCTTGTTAGTCTTTGACATAAGCCCGGACATCCCCAAATTCTGAGATGCAACTCAACTTAGGTTCTTACCGTGCATATCTCATACGGTGTGTAAGGAACGGTTTTAGAGGGAACCTATTCAGTAAATAGAATTGAGTTAATTAATGAATTCCCCAAAGAAAATCTGGGAGGTCTGTGAAGCCCATCATGGATCGAACCATATCCAATAGAGTCGATTTCCTATCCGTTCTGAAACCCCCGTTGAGTTGAAGGTGCTTTCCTGGTGGAGTCCATTTGAGAGACCTATGCCATTTTCCTTAAGATAGTCTTAGGAATTCCCGGCTAAGGTATTCACTCCTCGATACTTTTCGAAGAACCTTAAATGGGTTCCAGTTTGTTTCTACTTCAGTGTCTGAATTCTTTTGAACTTTCAAGCTTCAGACCTTATGCTCCTCATAAGATAACACATACCGCATACTTAAGACAGATCATCGGTAAAGGTAATGAATGAAGGGAAATCCTGATTCCCGGTCCAGGTTCGTCCAGATCTGATTAGATCAAAGAGATATAATTCTTCAAATTTTTTCTCTTGATCTCAATCAGAATGCTTTGAATATGTTTCAGATCTGATTCTTATTATTTTAACAAATAAATAAGATAAAATTAAATCAAATTTAATTTTACCTGCTTGCTGTTGCAGCCTATTTTGATTATGAAATATGGCAAATGGACGTGAAAACGGCATTCCTAAATGGATATCTTGAGGAACATATCTATATGGAACAACCGCTAGGTTTCACATCCAGTGATACTGATCACAAGGTTTGCAAGCTGCAAAGGTCCATATATGGACTTAAGCAAGCATCTCGGAGCTGGAACACTCGTTTCAATGATGTGATCAAAAAGTTTGGTTTCATCAAAAATGAAGAGGAACCATGTGTTTTCAAAAGGATCAGTGGGAGCGCTGTTGTCTTCCTCGTATTGTACGTGGATGACATCCTCCTTATTGGGAATGATATTCCCATGTTGACATCAGTCAAGATGTGGTTGTCCAAGGAATTCTCCATGAAAGACCTAGGTGAAGCATCCTTTATACTAGGAATTAAGGTCTATAGGGATAGACCGAATAGGATGCTAGGACTTTCACAGAAAATGTACATAGAGGAAGTACTAAAGAGGTTTAGTATGGAAAACTCTAAGAGGGGATTAATACCCTTCAGACATGGTATTCATCTTTCCAAGAAGATGTGCCCCAGCACACCTGAGGAAATAGAACGCATGAGCAAGATCCCTTATGCTTCTGCAATAGGGAGCCTCATGTATGCCATGCTATGTGCACGACCTGATATAGCCCATGCTGTGAGTGTCACAAGCAGATATCAGTCAAATCCAGGTGAAGAACACTGGACTTCTGTGAAATGTATCCTTAAGTACTTGAGAAGAACTAAGGATATGATGTTGGTCTTTGGTAACGGAGAACTCCTGGTCCAGGGATACACAGACTCGGACTTCATGTCCGATATAGATGATCGAAAGTCGACATCTGGCAGACTGTTTGTGCTGAAAGAGTTCCAAGCAAACGGTGATACCATCTCATCCGCGATTACCTTGAGAAAGGTTACGTTGAGGTCAAGAGAGTCAACTCCGTAGATAATGTGGCAGACCCACTGACAAAGCCATTGGACCAGCAGAAGATCGAAGCCCACCTTGAGAAGATGGGACTTAGACTTGTAGCCAATTGGCTTTAGGACAAGTGGAAGATTGTTAGATATATGTGCCCTAGAAGCCAGAATTGGCTGACACTTGTAATACACTTCTAGGGGCAAAATTATAATTTTGACTATAATTAATGAAATGGGTTATTTTCTATCACACATGTGTATTTAGTGTCTGTGATACATCCTTTGAGTTAATGGTAATGATAATTCATATTTTCAAGAGTTGAAAATTTAAGAACATGAATAATCATTATTAACTCATAAACATGCTCCCGAACCATAGGATCATCACGAGGATGGTGATTGATCCGGAAGGTTGGTGTACGATCACTTCTCTTTAGTAGATGAGTCTTGAGTCTACGGTGTGGAGACACCGGAGCGAGAGTACAGGTACTCGTTAGAGAACGAGGGCACTGAGCGTGACCACCTCGAGTAGTCATTAGGGAGTCTACCTTCTCGTCAATGACTGACTCGATGCTGCAGTAGTGTGTCTGGTTCTTTGACCTGAGATGCATCGGTAGTTCACCTTGAGGGTGTTATAGTTTGACTACACCATTACTCGGTCTCCTAGCCATATGGAACCCTGAGGTGTATGTTGGCTGTGACATGTTCATTGTAGGAACTGGATTGCATCAAGATGGGATCTATCTACCTCGGTGGTAGAGGAGTAGCCCTATGATGATCATGAGAATCAAGTCCAGAAATCCTTGGCCATGGTAGAGTGAAATAATAGAAAGAGTTTCTATTTAGATTTTCACATTGGACTCGAATCGAATGATTACATCATATGACAGAGACTAGGGTTTGACGAGTTCACCTTAACCCTAATCTGATCGGGGCTCAAGATAGAAGAACTGAATCACATAGGTAGCTGCACCAAGAGGTTCGCATTCAGCTCTGATGGGTTGCCACCATATACTGCTAGGTGTCACTGGTGGATTTTGGGAGCAATTAGAATGATTTAGATGATCGATCATTCTAGCTGTTCGAATCAGAAGAGTTCTGATCCATCGAAAGGAGTTTCGATGATGTCTATGATAGAGATCATGACATATCCCATTACCATACAGAACTGAACCTAACTGGGTCACACAAACAAGGGTTTGAATCTAGTGATCATCAATTGAACTGATCTAGTTCAATTGATCTGAATGAGATTCAATTAGGTTCAAGAAAATCGTGCTAGCACTCGATTGAACCTAACGTTCTTCTTTTACTATCATAAATAAGTTGTCCTGACTGAGCCAAAGGAGTTTGTGCTCAATCAGAGGCCTTCATATGGTCTGACTGGAGGTTGTCCAAGTCAGAATAGGTTGTCTTATTTGTAAGACATTACCTGCCATTTTTGGTCACCTGCCATTTCTTGTTCTTTGACTTTGGTCAAAAGTCTACCTTTGACTGGTCAAACGTTGACCATTGACCCTTTGACTTTTGACCACATGTCATGCACCTATTGGAGAGCTGGTGGGGGCCTGTCCCCCTGCCAGAACCTGGCAAGGAGAAGGGCGCACGCCAAGGGTGGCGTGAGCCCAAGTAGGAGGCGCCTAGGAGTCCTTGTTGGACAAGGACTCCACCTCCCTTTTGGATTCCAATCAGAGTTCTACTAAGAATCTAGTTTGACTGGTCTTAGGCGCCCTCTAAGGAGGAATCCAGGGGTCTCTATTCCAACCAATCAGATTTAGATCTGATTTCACAAAGGGTTGTGATTGGTTGAGAGGAAGAGGAGTTGGATCACAAGAGGTCTATAAATAAGTCCCTGCGCCCAACCCTAATTCCAATGCTATTAGATACGACCCAAGGCTGCCTCTCCCCTCCTTCTCCACGCCATAGTCTCTTCTCCTCTTGCTCTCCACGTCCAAAAGGTGTTTTGGACTTAGTTTGGTGCGATTCAGATCAAGGAAAGGCGATCAAAAGCAAGAAGGCTGCGCTGCTGCAAAAGGACGACTGTAGATCTTCAAAAGAGTTTTGAAGATCCTCCAGATCAGATCCAGATCTGATTTTTGGAGGGTGATAGAGAAGAAGAGGATCTCCAGATCCAACCCGAGTGGATACCGGTAGAGGCCAGGCGCTTGCGTGGCTAAGATCCAGAACCTTCCGCTGCAATCAGGATCATCTACAGGGTAATAGGATTACCCAAATCAGGTAAATTGAATTTGATTTAATTTATCTTGTTTTATTTTATTTATTAAAATAATAAGAATCAGATCTGAAACATATCAAGATCTGATTGAGATCAAGAGAAAATTTTTGAAATATATCTCTTGATCTAATCAGATCTGGACGAACCTGGACCGAAAAATCAGGATTTCCCTTCATCCAGGTCCAAGATGCTTGCTTAAGTCCATATATGGACCTTTGCAGCTTGCAGACCTTATGATTAGTATCACTAGATGTGAAATCCAGCGGTTGTTCCATATAGATATCTTTCTCAAGATATCCATTTAAGAATGCCATTTTTACATCCATTTACCATATTTCATAATCGAAATAGGCTGCAACATCAAGCAATGTGCGGATGATTTTGAGCATGGCTACTGATAAAAGAGTATCCTGATAGTCAATGCTTTAGTGCTGACTATACCCTTTCATTATGAGCCTTACTTTTAATGTCTCTATATTTCCATCGACACCTATCTTTCTCTTGAAGATCCATTTACACCCAATATGTACTATACCTTCAGGTGGATCTATCAAGGTCCAGACTTGATACGAGTGCATTGAGTTAATCTCTGACTTCATTATCTCTAACCATTTCTTGGAGTCGATATCTGATATCGCCTCATCATAGGTTTTGGGATCATCACCATGAATCCCTTTTCTTGTGAGGAACATTTCCTCTATTTCCTCTGAAATAGAACCTAAGTACCTTTTAGAAGGATGGGAAATTTTTTCTAATCTATGAGGTGGATGAGGTAGTGATTGGACTGGCTCAATCTGATCAGGTTCCATAGGTTCCTTGGCTCATGGCTCTTGGGAGACTTTCTCCTCGAGCCTAATATCTTTTTTGATGCCACCATCTTGAATAAACTATTTTTCAGAAAAGATGGCGTGTCGACTCACAATCACATTATGATCTCTCAGACGATAGAAAAAATATCCTAATGACTCTTTAGGATATCCAATAAATCAAGCTTTAAAGGACCTAGACTCTAATTTATCCACCTATTGTTTCTTGACATGGGTCGAACAATCCTAAATTCTAAGATGACTCAGACTCGGTTTCTTACCATGTCATATCTCATACGGTGTGGTAGGAACGATTTTAGATGAAATTCTATTTAATAGATATATAACAGTCAATAGACTATATCCCCAAAGAAACTCAGAAAGGTTTATAAAGCCCATCATGAATCAAGCCATAACTAATAGAGTTCGATTTCTCTATTCTAAAATTTCATTGAGTTGAGGCATTTCAGGTGGATTCCATTGAGAGACTATGTCATTATCCTTAAGGTAGTCTAAAAATTTTTGACTAAGATATTTGCCTCCTCGATCTGATCGAAAAACCTTAATAAGTTTTTCTATTTATTTTTCTACTTTGAGTTTGAATTTCTTGAACTTTTTAAAAGCTTCAGACTTTGTTACATCAAATACATGTACCCATGCCTAGACTAATCATCGGTAAAGATGATGAAGTAGATGTAAGTATCCCTGGCTAGCACATCAAATGGGCCGCATACATCAGTATGGACTATGGCAAGCAGGTCTGTGGCCCTTTCCCCATGTCCCACAAAAGAGAGCTTGGTCATTTTGCCATGAAGGCATGATTTACAAATCAGATATGACTTGGAAGTCAATGGACTCAATAGTTCAAATTTCTTTAATTTGTTAATCCTATCTTCAGCTATGTGACTTAGCCTAAGGTACCAAAGATATCTATCATTTAGACTATCCTTTGGTCGCTTTGATCCTATGGCATTCATGATTTGCTCGATATTAAAAATAGAAACATCAATATGTAACTGATAGAGATCATTTATAAGAAAACCACTTGTAATTTTATTTCTTTCATAAAGAATATTACAATGGTCCTTAAGAAAACTAATTACATAGCCTTCCTGTGCTAAACATAAAACTGAAATCAAATTCCTGCTTGCTGTAGGCACATAAAAATAGTTCCTAAGTACTAAGTCTAATCCTGACAATAATCACAGAGGGTAGGATCCCCCAGCCACAACAGCAACTCTTGCTCCATTTTCGATGCATAGGATCATCTCACCATCTCTCAGCCTTCTGGTATCCTCAAGATCCTACATAGAAGTGCACAAGTGAGCACTAGAACCAGAGTCAAGCACCCAACTGGATGCAAAAGAAATCATAAGATTAGATTCTATAACGAGCATACCTCTAGAAGGACCTGCCTCCTTCTTGTTCTTCAAGCTGGCCAGGTAAAGAGAGAGTTCTGCTTCCAATGGCCATCAGTATTGCAATGAAAATATTTTTATTTGTCAGTGGTCTTCTTCTTTGACTTTGCCTTCTTCTTCTTCCCACCATCCATCTTTTGCTTCTTCACAGACTTCTTCTTCTTTCCAAAAGAGTTTCTTTTAAAAGAAGTCTGCTCCACAGCAAGTACAGAGCCTTTAAAATCTTTCATAGAAAGCTCAGCAGTAACTAGCATATTCATAAGCTCAGCCAAGGCATTTTGAAGTTTATGCATATGATAGTTCATGATGAACTACCCATAGGCATCAGTCAAGGAGTGTACAATTATGTTAGTGTATAGTGAAGGAAAATCCTGATTTTTCGGTCCATGTTCGTCCAGATCTGATCAGATCAAGAGATATATTTTAAAATTTTTTCTCTTGATCTCAATCAGATCTTGATATATTTCAGATCTAATTCTTATTATTTTAATAAATAAAATAAAATAAGATAAATTAAATCAAATTTAATTTACCTGATTTGGGTAATCCTATTACCCTGTAGATGATCCTGATTGCAGCGGAAGGTTCTGGATCTAGCCATGCAAGCGCCTAGCCTCTATCGGTATCCACTCAGGTTGGATCTGGAGATCCTCTTCTTCTCTATCACGCCTCCAAAAATCAGATCTGGAACTGATCTGGAGGATCTTCAAAACTCTTTTGAAGATCTGCAGTCGTCCTTTTGCAGCAGCGCAGCCTTCTTGCTTTTGATCGCCTTTCCTTGATCTGAATCGCACCAACCTAAGTCCAAAACTCTTTTGGACGTGGAGAGCAAGGGGAGAAGAGACTATGGCGTGGAGAAGGAGGGGAGAGGCAGCCTTGGGGCATGGGGTTTCTCAATTGAATTGCATTCTCATTAGGGTTGGGCGCAGGGTCTTATTTATAGACCTCTTGTGATCCAACTCCTCTTCCTCTCAACCAATCACAACCCTTTGTGAAATCAGATCTAAATCTGATTGGTTGGAATAGAGACCCCTGGATTCCTCCTTAGAGGGCGCCTAAGACCAGTCAAACTGGATTCTTAGTAGAACTCTAATTGGAATCCAAAAGGGAGATGGAGTCCTTGTCCAACAAGGACTCCTAGGCGCCTCCTACTTGGGCTCACGCCACCCTTGGCGTGCGCCCTTCTCCTTGCCAGGTTCTGGCAGGGGGACAGGCCCCCACCAGCTCTCCAATAGGTGCATGACATGTGGTCAAAAGTCAAAGTGTCAACGGTCAACGTTTGACCAGTCAAAGGTAGACTTTTGACCAAAGTCAAAGAACAAGAAATGGCAGGTGACCAAAAATGGCAGGTAGTGTCTTATAAAATAAGACAACCTTCTCTAACTTGGACAACCTCTAGTTAGACCATATGAAGGCCTCTGATTGAGCACAAACTCCTTTGGCTCAGTCAGGACAACTTATTTGTGATAGTAAAAGAAGAACGTTAGGTTCAATCGAGTGCTAGCACGATTTCCTTGAACCTAATTGAATCTCATTCAGATCAATTGAACTAGATCAGTTCAATTGATGATCACCAGATTCAAACCCTTGTTTGTGTGACCCAGTTAGGTTCAGTTCTGTATGGTAATGGGATATGTCATGATCTCTATCATAGACATCATCAAAACTCCTTTCGATGGATCAGAACTCTTCTGATTCGAACAGCTAGAATGATCGATCATCTAAATCATTCTAATTGCTCCCAAAATCCACCAGTGACACCTAGCAGTATATGGTGGCAACCCATCAGAGCTGAATGCGAACCTCTTGGTGCAGCTACCTATGTGATTAAGTTCTTCTATCTTGAGCCCCGATCAGATTAGGGTTAAGGTAAACTCGTCAAATCCCTAGTCTCTATCATATGATGTAATCATTCGATTCGAGTCCAATGTGAAAATCTAAATAGAAACTCTTTCTATTATTTCACTCTGCCATGGCCATGGGCTTCAGGACTTGATTCTCATGATTATCATAGGGCTGCTCCTCTACCACCGAGGTAGATAGATCCCATCTTGATGCAATCCAGTTCCTACAATGAACATGTCACAGCCAACATACACCTCAGGGTTCCATATGGCTAGGAGACCGAGTAATGGTGTAGTCAAACTATAACACCCTCAAGGTGAACTGCCGATGCATCTCAGGTCAAAGAACCAGACACACTACTGCAGCATCGAGTCAGTCATTGACGAGAAGGTAGACTCCCTAATGACTACTCGAGGTGGTCACGCTCAGTGCCCTCGTTCTCTAACGAGTACCTGTACTCTCGCTCCGGTGTCTCCACACCGTAGACTCAAGACTCATCTACTAAAGAGAAGCGATCGTACACCAACCTTCCGGATCAATCACCATCCTCATGATGATCCTATGGTCAGGAGCTATTTATGAGTTAATAATGATTATTCATGTCTTAAATTTTCAACTCTTGAAAATATGAATTATCATTACCATTAACTCAAAGGATGTATCACAGACACTAAATACACATGTGTGATAGAAAATAACCCATTTTATTAATTATAGTCAAAATTACAATTTTGCCCCTAGAAGTGTATTACAAGTGTCAGCCAATTCTGGCTTCTAGGGCACATATATCTAACAATCTCCCACTTGTCCTAAAGCCAATTGGCTACAAGTCTAAGTCCCATCTTCTCAAGGTGGGCTTCGATCTTCTGCTGGCCCAACGGCTTTGTAAGTGGGTCTGCCACATTATCTGCGGAGTTGACTCTCTTGACCTCAACGTAACCTTTCTCAAGGTAATCGCGGATGAGATAATATCGCCGCTCAATGTGCTTGGACTTCTGGTGAGACCTCGGCTCCTTAGCAAGGGCTATGGCGCCATTGTTGTCGCAGTAAAGAGGAATGGCATCTGATGGCATTACTCCAATTTCTGCAGCAAACTTCTTGTACCAGAATGCTTCCTTTGCAGCCTCTGATGCAGCTATATATTCTGCTTCCATGGTGGAATCTGCTATCACAGTTTGCTTGGAACTCTTCCAGCTGACAGCTCCACCATTGCACACAAACAGACTTCCAGATGTCGACTTTCGATCATCTATATCAGACATGAAGTCCGAGTCTGTGTATCCTTGAACTTGGAGTTCTCCATTACCAAAGACCAACATCATATCCTTAGTTCTTCTCAAGTACTTAAGGATACATTTCACAGAAGTCCAGTGTTCTTCACCTGGATTTGACTGATATCTGCTTGTGACACTCACAGCATGGGCTATATCAGGTCGTGTACATAGCATGGCATACATGAGGCTCCCTATTGCAGAAGCATAAGGGATCTTGCTCATGTATTCTATTTCCTCAGGTGTGCTGGGGCACATCTTCTTGGAAAGATGAATACCATGTCTGAAGGGTATTAATCCCCTCTTAGAGTTTTCCATACTAAACCTCTTTAGTACTTCCTCTATGTACATCTTCTGTGAAAGTCCTAGCATCCTATTCGGTCTATCCCTATAGACCTTAATTCCTAGAATAAAGGATGCTTCACCTAGGTCTTTCATGGAGAATTCCTTGGACAACCACATCTTGACTGATGTCAACATGGGAATATCATTCCCAATAAGGAGGATGTCATCCACGTACAATACGAGGAAGACAACAGCGCTCCCACTGACCCTTTTGAAAACACATGGTTCCTCTTCATTTTTGATGAAACCAAACTTTTTGATCACATCATTGAAACGAGTGTTCCAGCTCCGAGATGCTTGCTTAAGTCCATATATGGACCTTTGCAGCTTGCAAACCTTGTGATCAGTATCACTGGATGTGAAACCTAGCGGCTGTTCCATATAGATATCTTCCTCAAGATATCCATTTAGGAATGCCATTTTCACGTCCATTTGCCATATTTCATAATCGAAATAGGCTGCAACGGCAAGCAATGTGCGGATGGATTTTAGCATAGCTACCGGGAAAAGGTATCCTGATAGTCAATGCCTTCACGTTGACTATAACCTTTTGCCACCAGTCTAGCCTTGAATGTCTCCACATTCCCATCTGCACCAATCTTTCTCTTGAAGATCCATTTACACCCAATAGGTACTATATACCTTCTGGTGGATCTACCAAGGTCCAGACTTGGTTTGAGTGCATCGAGTCGAATCTCTGACTTCATTGCCTCTAAGCCATTTCTCGGAGTCGATATCTGATATCGCCTCGTTGTAGGTTTTGGGATCATCACCATGAGCACCATTACCTATGAGGAACATTTCCTCTACGTCCTCTGAAATAATACCTAAGTATCTTTCAGGGGGACGGGAAAACTCTTTCCGATCTACGAGGTGGAGGAGGTAGTGTTCTTATTGGCTCAACCTGATTTGGTTCCAATTGGTCCTTAGCTCGTTCTGCTTGTGAGACTTTCTCATCAAGCTTAATCTGCTTTCCAATGCCACTATCTTGAATAAACTATTTTTCAAGAAAGATGGCATGTCGACTCACAATCACATTGTGGTCTTCTGGAATGTAGAAATAGTATCCTAATGACTCTTTAGGATATCCTATGAATCGAGCTCTAAAGGACCTAAACTCTAACTTGTCCGCTTGTTGTCTTTTGACATGAGCCAGACAACCCCAAATTCTGAGATGACTCAGACTTGGTTTCTTACCGTGCCATATCTCATACGGTGTGGTAGGAACGGTTTTAGAGGGAACCCTATTCAGTAAATAGATTGAAGTTAATAATGAATGTCCCCAAAGAAAATCAGGGAGGTCTGTGAAGCTCATCATGGATCGAACCATATCCAATAGAGTCCGATTTCTCCATTCTGAAACCCCGTTGAGTTGAGGTGTTCCTGGTGGAGTCCATTGAGAGACTATGCCATTTTCCTTAAGATAGTCTAGGAATTCTCGGCTAAGGTATTCACCTCCTCGATCTGATCGAAGAACCTTAATGGGTTTTCCAGTTTGTTTTTCTACTTCATGTCTGAATTCTTTGAACTTTTCAAAAGCTTCAGACTTATGTCTCATAAGATACACATACCCATACCTAGACAGATCATCGGTAAAGGTAATGAAGTAGACAAAATTGCCTCTAGCCGGCACATCGAATGGGCCGCACACATCAGTATGTACTAGGGCAAGGAGATCTGTGGCCCTCTCCCCATGTCCAACAAAAGGGAGTTTAGTCATTTTGCCTTGAAGACAAGATTCATAAGTTGGATATGACTCAAAAGTCAATGGACTCAATAGCCCATTTTTCTCCAATTTGTTAATCCTATCTTCTGCTATATGACCTAATCTCAGGTGCCATAGATATCTGTCGTTTGGACTATCCCTAGGTCGTTTGGCATTTACGTTTTGCTCGATAGTTAAAATAGGTACATCAATATGCAACTGATAAAGACCATTAACAAGGAAACCATTTGCAATTTAATTTCTTTCATAAAGAATGTTACAATGGTCCTTAAAGAAGGTGATCACATAACCTTCTTGTGCTAAGCATGAAACAGAAATCAAATTCCTGCAAGCTGCAGGCACATAATAACAGTCTTTTAAAACTAAGTCTAAACCAGATGGTAATCGCAGAGGGTATGTTCCCACGGCTACTGTAGCAACTCTTGCTCCATTACCGATGCGTAGGATCATGTCTCCATCCCTCAGCCTCCTGCTATCCTCAAGATCCTGCATAGAAGTGCACAGATGAGCACTAGAACCAGAGTCAAGCACCCAACTGGATGCAGAAGAAATCGTAAGGTTAGACTCAATAACGAGCATACCTCCAGAAGGACCTTCCTTCTTGTTCTTTAGGGTGGCCAGGTAAGTAGGGCAGTTCCGCTTCCAATGGCCGTCGCTGTTGCAATGGAAACACTTTCCTTTGCCATCGGCCTTTCTCTTCGATTCTGCCTTCTTCTTCTTTGATCCTTCCACCTTTTGCTTTTTCACAGACTTCTTTTTCTTTCCATAAGACTTTCTTTTGGAAGAAGTCCGTTCCATAGCAAGAACTGAGCCTTTAGAACCTTTCATAGAAAGCTCAGCGGTAACCAGCATATTCATCAACTCGGCCAAGGAATTTTGAAGTTTATGCATGTGGTAATTCATGATGAATTGCCCATATGCATCAATCAAGGATTGCAGAATAATATCATTCTGCAAGTCCAAGTCCAACTTCACACCGAGCTTCTCAAGCTCTTCCATGTCCTTGATCATTGTCAGACAGTGATCTTGGACTGACTGCCCATCACGCATCTTAGCCTTAAAAAGTCATGTTTTGTGACTTGATATTTGGCTGCACGACTCTGTTCACCAAACATCTCCTGCAGGTGAGCCAACATTTGGCGAGCAGTCCCGATATCTTCATGTTGGCGCTGGAGCTCATCAGACATCGAGCCCAACATGTAGTATCTGGCCTTATTGTCTTCGTCAATCCATTTTTCCAGAGACGCTCTCTGTTCAGTGGATGGACGAGCTGGTAAGGTGGGAGGGTCCTGGTCCAAAACATGTGTTAACTTCTCTGAACCCAAAATAATTTTGTAGTTCCTGAGCCAATCTTTATAATTGGGTCCAGTCAGTCTATGTGTGTCTAGGATACGTGCCAGTGGGTTGGACGCAGACATTTTCCTGTAGAGAGTCAAAGATTCTAGTTAGATACTGTAATTTTGACTTGACCAATTTGTTTAGGGATTTTATTTTTAAACAAATTAGCTCCCACTATTTTCTCGGATCCCTACACTCCCTCTGTAGAGATGCGAAAATCTCCGCGATTGATGATTTCTAGTGGGTGGTGCGGTCTCACCAACTGACTCATCACCTCACCTAACAGTTATTGGTGATGGGTTAGCCAATGAGTGAACAACTCTTGTTCAATGATTCTCTAATCATGGTGCACCCAAACTTGGTCTCTAATTCATGAATCTCACCGTATCCGGAATATTGATCCACTCCTTAGTTAAGTCAGACCCACCATTTGCATAGACTGGGTTCCTAATTGGGTCTCTCACCGTATCCGAAATATTGAGCCCAACTCATCCTCCAGCCCATAGCATCCAATGCCTAATAGACATGGTTGCATCTTCCCGGTGCAACTGAGCCACTGTATCCAGCCGAGAACAATCAACCCCGGGAAGGGCCCGCACGTCTACAATGGTGGAAGACCTCGGACTTAATCTTTTCTTAGGGAGAATTAATTCAGGTCTCATTAAACTAGACTTGGCTTAGTCATAACAATTATGACTAACCTAGTGGCATGGGTTAGCTCGGATTATTGACCACCTCAGATCAGAACTGTGTCAACAGATATGGCCAGGTAAGTGAGATCGGTGGAAGGAATATGCCGTTAACTCATACAAGAACGCATTCAGGTCGAGTAGCTTCCAATTAAAAACCAGTCGGTCGTCTGTGCCAAACTTACCTTAGACACCAAATTATTGAGTCAGAACCAATTGGGTTAGCCTACAATCCAGACTCTAACCTCTGAGCCTAATTAGGTCTTGCTTGATCGTGACTCGATCTTGACCCAGACTTAATCCTATTAGGCTGGTCAATTTAAGCATTGTTGATCCCATCTAACCAACTCTTGATTCGGTTTGATCAACCGCTTAGACCTAATTGAGCTACCCAAGCCCGAACCCAGTATTATGAATATGTCTTAGATCTAAAATTCTCAATTTTAGACCTAATTGATATTCCATAAACTTAATTCTTAATTAAGTTGGGTTCATAAACAAAATATGCACAATAAATCCTAGGGTTTCAGGATCTAGGGTTTTGCAGAAAGTAAGTTTTGGATTTCTGATTAAGGACGAACACGCAGCACCCCTACACGTCATAAGAACACCCCATCGAATGGGAAGAGAGGGCCTTTAAACCCTTCTTCATTCTTATGACCGGACGGCCAAGAGGAACGCCTTAATCAGGAACATTCAATACTACAAAACAGTTATAGATCTATATCATATATCTCATATACAAATTTAGATCTAATCAAGGCATACTTTTGCATACATCTCATGTATCATAATCATGCATGTTTTCAGATCTAAATTATCACATAATAATCTAAAAAATTAGATTTAAATTGATCTAATCAAAATAAATTCTAATCTAGATAATTATGTAGAACTATTCTACAACTAGTCTAGTCATGCATCTATCATATCTCATATGATATTTAAAATTAAATAATTTTTATTTTCTATTTATCAGATGTTATTATAACACTTATAATATCAGAAAATAGTAAATAAGAAGATCTAAAATATGATTTAATCAGATTAAATCAAAGACATGCAAAACTATTCTATAGAACTATTCTATTCTAGAACTAGTCATGCATATCTTCATGTTCTTAGATCCAAATCATTTAATTTTAATTTTTCTGATTTCAGATCTGATCACATCTCATGTGACATCTGAAATCACTTTATTTTCTAATTAAAATAAAATTAAAATCAGATCTAAATAATTTAGAACCATGGCTCTGATACCAGTTGAAGGGAAATCCTGATTTCCCGGTCCAGGTTCGTCCAGATCTGATCAGATCAAGAGATATATTTCAAAAATTTTTCTCTTGATCTCAATCAGATCTTGATATATTTCAGATCTGATTCTTATTATTTTAATAAATAAAATAAAATAAGATAAATTAAATCAAATTTAATTTACCTGATTTGGGTAATCCTATTACCCTGTAGATGATCCTGATTGCAGCGGAAGGTTCTGGATCTAGCCACGCAAGCGCCTGGCCTCTACCGGTATCCACTCAGGTTGGATCTAGAGATCCTCTTCTTCTCTATCACATGCCTCCAAAAATTAGATCTGGATCTGATCTGGAGGATCTTCAAAACTCTTTTGAAGATCTGCAGTCATCCTTTTGCAGCAGCGCAGCCTTCTTGCTTTTGATCGCCTTTTCCTTGATCTGAATCGCACCAACCTAAGTCCAAAACTCTTTTGGACGTGGAGAGCAAGGGGAGAAGAGACTATGGCATGGAGAAGGAGGGGAGAGGCAGCCTTGGGGTGTGGGGTTTCTCAATTGAATTGCATTCTCATTAGGGTTGGGCGCAGGGTCTTATTTATAGACCTCTTGTGATCCAACTCCTCTTCCTCTCAACCAATCACAACCCTTTGTGAAATCAGATCTAAATCTGATTGGTTGGAATAGAGACCCCTAGGATTCCTCCTTAGAGGGTGCCTAAGACCAGTCAAACTGGATTCTTAGTAGAACTCTGATTGGAATCCAAAAGGGAGATGGAGTCCTTGTCCAACAAGGACTCCTAGGCGCCTCCTACTTGGGCTCACGCCACCCTTGGCGTGCGCCCTTCTCCTTGCCAGGTTCTGGTAGGGGGACAGGCCCCCACCAGCTCTCCAATAGGTGCATGACATGTGGTCAAAAGTCAAAGTGTCAATGGTCAATGTTTGACCAGTCAAAGGTAGACTTTTGACCAAAGTCAAAGAACAAGAAATGGTAGGTGACCAAAAATGGCAGGTAATGTCTTATAAAATAAGACAACCTTCTCTAACTTGGACAACCTCCAGTTAGACCATATGAAGGCCTCTGATTGAGCACAAACTCCTTTGGCTCAGTCAGGACAACTTATTTGTGATAGTAAAAGAAGAACGTTAGGTTCAATCGAGTGCTAGCACGATTTCCTTGAACCTAATTGAATCTCATTCAGATCAATTGAACTAGATCAGTTCAATTGATGATCACCAGATTCAAACCCTTGTTTGTGTGACCCAGTTAGGTTCAGTTCTGTATGGTAATGGGATATGTCATGATCTCTATCATAGACATCATCGAAACTCCTTTCGATGGATCAGAACTCTTCTGATTCGAACAGCTAGAATGATCGATCATCTAAATCATTCTAATTGCTCCCAAAATCCACCAGTGACACCTAGCAGTATATGGTGGCAACCCATCAGAGCTGAATGCGAACCTCTTGGTGCAGCTACCTGTGTGATTAAGTTCTTCTATCTTGAGCCCCGATCAGATTAGGGTTAAGGTAAACTCGTCAAACCCTTGTCTCTGTCATATGAAAATCTAAATAGAAACTCTTTTTATTATTTCACTCTGCCATGGCCATGGGCTTCAGGACTTGATTCTCATGATTATCATAGGGCTGCTCCTCTACCACCGAGGTAGATAGATCCCATCTTGATGCAATCCAGTTCCTACAATGAACATGTCACAGCCAACATACACCTCAGGGTTCCATATGGCTAGGAGACCGAGTAATGGTGTAGTCAAACTATAACACCCTCAAGGTGAACTGCCGATGCATCTCAGGTCAAAGAACCAGACACACTACTGCAGCATCGAGTCAGTCATTGACGAGAAGGTAGACTCCCTAATGACTACTCGAGGTGGTCACGCTCAGTGCCCTCGTTCTCTAACGAGTACCTGTACTTTCGCTCTGGTGTCTCCACACCGTAGACTCAAGACTCATCTACTAAAGAGAAGCGATCGTACACCAACCTTCCGGATCAATCACCATCCTCGTGATGATCCTATGGTCGGGAGCTGTTTATGAGTTAATAATGATTATTCATGTCTTAAATTTTCAACTCTTGAAAATATGAATTATCATTACCATTAACTCAAAGGATGTATCACAGACACTAAATATACATGTGTGATAGAAAATAACCCATTTTATTAATTATAGTCAAAATTATAATTTTGCCCCTAGAAGTGTATTACAAGTGTCAGCTAATTCTGGCTTCTAAGGCACATATATCTAACATATAGATCCTGATCTAACTTGACATCGAGCTTCTCAAGCTCTTCTAAGTCCTTGATCATCATTAGACAATGATCTTGGATTGGCTGTCTATCATGCATTTGAGCCTTAAACAGTCTTTTAGTGACTTGATATTTGGCTGAGCAATTCTGTTCACCAAACAACTCTTGCAAGTGAGCAAATATTTGATAGTTAGTCTTAATATCTTTATTTTAGCACTGGAGCTCGTCAGACATCGAGCCCAACATGTAATACCTAACTTTATTATCTTCATCTATCTAAGATGAAGTGGCACTCAAAAGTCTTGAAAATATGAAAAGATAGGTCATGAGAAGATGGGAGCGAGCCGAAAGAAGAATCAGCCTCAATAGCAAAGTTCAAAAACTGGACTGACTCATCATGAGACTGAGCTGGCTTAGTTGAGAACTGGGCCAGCTTAGTCCAAGACTGGGTTGGCTAGGTTTCATAGGAAAATTCAGACAAAAAGTAGCATTTTCGGGCAATTGGCATGATACACAACTAGGCCTTATAGGTTAGTCGGCTCAGTCTAAAACTAGGCTGGCTTAGTTTTTGTGGGTTACTATTTTATGTACGTCGGTTGTTTGGATTTAGAAAGTTTTTCTATGAGCTTGGACTTGACCCTTTGTAAAGTATATATACTAAAAATAGGTCAAAATTGTAAGAGTGCTGAAACATACTGAATAAAAATTCTTTTCTCTTGAAAATCTTTTCTTCTCTTCTTCTCTATTTCTTAAATTATTTGATCATGCTTTCATATTAAATCTTTAAGAAGTACTTCCTTATTTCTTAGCAAATCAACAGTGGCTATGTCGATTCGTGAGGAAAGAGCATGCATTTTTGACATTTGGTATCAGAGCAGTGTTGCATGGAAGAAAGGAATACTCCTAGGATTTACTACATCCAGGATCTGTTGCAGTAGGTTTTATCCTAAAACTTCTAGTTTGCTTCGTGGTTGTCTCTAGATTGGGGTAGAGATTACTTACATGGAGGAACGGTGATACAAAAGTTTGGAAAGAGGATATAGGGCTAGTTAGATCTTCTTTGAAGGATAGTTTTGCTGGTGTGTGAGATCGTGAAGGGTGTTAGGGATTTGTTCTTGACTTGTTTGAAGTCATGGGATCAAATGGATTCAAGGTGGATTTTGAGAAGTTTGATGGCAAGAAAAACTTTACTCTATGGCAGCAAAGGATAAAGAACTTATTGGTTCAGTAGAGGATCTACAAGGTATTGATAAAAGAAAGACCAAAAAAGATCGGTGCTAAGGATTGAGAAGAGTTGAAGAAAATTGCTTTTAGCACAATTCGGATGTGCTTGGCTGATCAGGTTTTGCCCGAGGTTTGCATAGAAACTTCGACAAAAATACTTCGGAGAGACTGAAGAACACATACATGGGGAAGAACATGATGAATAAGCTGTGGTTGAAAAAACAGCTGTATAGTTTGAGGATGCCCGAAGGCGGAGATCTTGTTGCACATATCCAAAGATTCAATCAGATGTGTTCTGAGGTGATGAGTTTGGATGTGAAGATCGATGAGGAGGATCGGGCATTGCTGCTAGTATGTTCTCTCCCAGGTTCGTATGATGGTCTCAAAACAACTTTAGTTTATGGAAAGAAAACCCTAAACTATGAAGACGTTGTTGGTGTGCTCAGATCAAATGAACAAAAAAAAAGGATCTACAAGGGAGATCCTAAGTTTGAGATCTTGGCTGTGAACAAAAGATAGGGAAGATCAAAGGAGAAGACAAGAAGAAAATCTAATGATAGGTCAAAGTCCATGATTAGAGGAAGATGATATTGAAATGTTATAAATGTCATCAGCCTAGACACCTGAGGAGAGATTGTCCCCTTTTAAGATTAGAAAAAGGAAAGGCCAGCAAGGGAGATGATACAGCTTTTGTGAGCAGTGGAGAAGACCTGCTAGCTGTATTAGATGGATCCATAGAGTATGATACTATGTGGATATTGGATTCAGCATGCTCGCACCACTATACTTCTCACCGGGAGTGGTTTGCTACCTACTAGAAAGTCGATGGTGAAAGTGTCAGTCTTGGATATGATCACCCATTCAAAGTAGCTAAAAGTGGCTCTATCAGGATGAGGATGTACGATGGAATCATTCGTACATTATCAAATGTCAAGCATGTACTGGAGTTGAAAAGGAATTTGATTTCTTTGGGCTACTTGGAGGAACAGGATTATGCTTTAGTAGCCAAGCAGGGAGTGGATGTCTGAAAATTTTCAAGGGAGCTTTGGTGGTGATGAAAGGTAAAAGACTGAACAACAATCTTTAAAGATTGGAAGGCTCAGTGGTAAATGATAGTATAGAGGTGCTAGCAGTGGCACTGGAGGAGTAGATTTTATATCAGTTATGGTACTATCGGATAGATCATATGAGTGATCATGGGCTCACTGAACTAAGCTGAAGAGGTATGATCCCAGCCCTGAAGAAAGAGGGCACAGATCTTTATGAGCCGTGCATCTTTGAAAAATAGCATAGGATGAAGTTTGCCAAAAGTACCAAGTGCAGCAAGAGAGTGCTGGATTTAGTGCACTCGGATGTCTGGGGACCAGCTCCTATATCAGCTAGAGGTGGGGCAAAATACTTCTTGAGAGATTCTCTCTAATCAGTAGATGGATGAGTTGATAAGGTGGGAGGATCTATTCCAACACATGAGTCAGCTTCTCAAAATCCAAAATAATTTTGAAGTTTCGAAGTCAATCCTTGTAGCTGGATCCGGTCAGTCTATGGGTGTCAAGGATATGGGCTAGTGGGTTGGACGTAGATATTTTTCTGTAGAGAGTCAAAGTTTCTAGTTAGATTTTGTAATTAGACTTAACCAATTTATTTAAATTTTTTTTAAATAAATTAGGCTCCTACTATTTACTTGGATCCCTACACTCTCATGGTAGAGATGCGAAAATCTTCATGATTATTAATTTCTAGTGGATGGTGCAGTCCCACCAACTGACTCACCATCTCACCTAATAGTTATTGACGATCGGTCAATCGATGAGTGGACAACTCTTGTCCAACGATTCTCTAATCATGGTGCACCCTAACCTGATCTCTAATTCATGAATCTCACTATGTTCAAAATATTGATCCACTTCTTAGTTAAATCAGATCCATCATTTGCATAGATTGGATTCCTGATTGGGTCCCTCACCATATCCAGAATATTTTGCCCAATCCATCCTCCAACCCATAGCATCCAATACCTAATAGACATGGTTGCATCTTTTTGGTGAAACTGAACCATTATATCTAGCTGAGAACAACCAACCTCGAAAAGAACTTGCACATCTACAATGGTGGAAGACCTTAGACTTAATATTTTCTTAGGAAGATTTAATTTAGGTCTCTTTAAACTTGATTTGACTTAGTCATAATAATTATGACTAACTTAGTAGCATGGGTTGGCTCGAATTGTTAGTCACCTCAAATCAGAACTGGATCGATACAAATGGCCAGGTAAGTGAGACTGATGGAAGAAAAATGCCATTAACTCGATAAGAATGCATTCAGATCGAGTAGCTTTCAATTGAAAATCTATCGACCGTATCTGCCAAACTTACGTTAGACACCAAATTGTTGAATCAGAACCAATTGAGTTCGCCTACAATCCAGGCTCGAACCACGAAGCTAAATTAGGTCTTGACTTGATTGAGTCACATCTTAATGTGATTCAATCTTGACCCAGATTAATCCTATTAGGCTAGTCAAATCTAAGCTTTCTTTGATCTCACCTAACCAACTCTTGATTTGGTTTGATCAACCGCTAGACCTAATTGAGCTATCCATACTCGAACCCAATTTTATGAATATGTCTTAGATCTAAAAATTCATAATTTTTAGATCTAATTAATTTTATAATCTTAATTATTCATTAAATTTTGGGTCTATAAATAAATCATGTAATAAAAATCCTAGGATTTCAGGATCTAGGATTTTGCAAAAAATTAAGTTTTGATTTTTGATTAAGGACGAATGCACAGCACCCCTACATGCCATAAGAATACCCCATCGAATGGAAGGAGACAGCCTTTAAATCCTACTTTGTTCTTATGATCAGATGGCCATGGGGAACTCCTTAATCAAAAATATAATTTTTACTACAAAATTAGTTAGATCATACATCACATATAAAAAGATCTAACTAAGACATGTCTTGCATATATCTCATGTATCATCAATATGCATACTTTTAGATCTAAAATATTATATATTAAATCTAAAAAATAAAATTTTAAATTTGATCATATCGAAAATAAAATTATTCTAGACATCTTATAGAGCTATTCAATGACTAGTCTAAGCATGCATCTTTCATATCTCATATGAATAAATCAAAAATTAAAAATTTTATTTTCTATTTTTAGATCAAATTATAATAATTATAATATTAAAAAAAATTAAATAGATCTAAAATTATATTTAATCAAAATAAATACATGATCATACTAGACTATACATAAAACTATTCTATACCTAGTCTTGTCATGCATCTCATATATATTAGATCTAAATTATTTAACTTTTAATTTTTTGATTTTAGATCTAATCAAATCTGATGTGATATCTAAAATTTTTTAATATCATATCATAAATAAAAATAAAATTAAATCTAAAGTAGATCTAAAGAGCTGCTAATGCAGCTCTAATACCAGTTGAAGAAAAAATCCTATTTTCCACCGTAGGATCGTATAGATCTGATCAGATCTGAGATAAACTTTTTTAAAAAATTTTTAAATGAATTGATTAGATTTAAGAGTTCTTAAATTTGATCATGGTAATCTAATATTAAAAATTAAAATAAAAATTAAATTAGATTTAATTTCATACCTTGTTTGGGTAATCTGATTACCCTACGATGATCTTGATATTTCCTGAGGTTTCAGAAGGAGCCACGTATCTGTCTAGCCTCTACTAGTATCCACATAGGAAGGATCTGGATGTCTTCTCCTTGTAAATCTTTCTCCAAAGATCAGATCTAAATCTGATCTAGAAGTCCTTCAAAAAATTTTTGAAGGCAGCATGTCCGTCTCACGAATACCATCACGTAGATGCTAAACTCTTCGCAAATTTGATTGAATCTTTTTCTTTGATTTATGCCTAACATTTTAGGCATGTAGAAGAGAGGGAGAGAGATTATAGAGGGGGAATGGGATATCTAGAATGGAAGCCTTTGGGTATGAAAAATAATTCTATGTGAAGAGTCTTGGCGTAAGGGTTCTTATACAAAAGCATAGTGCCAAGTTAGAGTCCCTCTTTGACCAAAATCCTATTTTTTTTGACCATTAGGACTCTTGGACCTAATCTCCATGAAACTTCTCAGATCCCATCTAATTTTGACACCAAAAATCGATCTAAAAGGTGGCAGCATGAGTAGATAAGGAAGAGTCCACTACGCCAAGGACTCTTCCCTCAAGAGTTTGATCCAAATCAAACTCTATCATAACTTAGTTTAGATACCTCCAAAAATTATGAAATTTGGCACACCCATTGTATAATTCATTCTATATCACATATCCAAAAATTAAATCAAAATAATTTTTAAAATATTTTATAGAGTTATCTAATCAGGTGATCCTCAATTCTCTCAAACAGGTCAACTTTTGACCCTAGTCCAATTTTACTATGAATGGATTTAATTTCTATAATTAATTTGACCTAGACTTATTCTAGTCAGATTAAAATAAATTTATTCAAAATACAAGAATAAGTCAAATCAAATTTGACTTGATTGCGATAAATCAGAAAGATTTTAGAAGTGCTAGCACGATTACCTTGAACCTGATTGGATCTAATCCAAATCAATCGAACTGGATTAGCTCAATTGATAACATCCATATCCAAATCCTTATTTGTGTGATCTAGTTAGGTTCAATTCTTTATGTTAATGAGATATGTCATGATCTCCATTATTGACATCATCGAAATACCTTTCGATGGACCAGAATTTTTCTAATTCATACAATTAAAATGATTGATCATCAAAATCATTCTAATTGCTCTCAAAATCCACCAGTGACACCAATATGTATATGGTGGCAACTCATCAGAACTAAAAGTGAACCTCTCGGTGAAGTTACTTGTGTGATTGGATTCTTCTATCTTAAGCCCCGATAGGATTATGGTTAAGGTGAACTTGTCAAACCCAATGTCCATCATATAAATTAATCATTCAATTCGAGTCCAATATGAAATCCTAATAGAAACTTTTTCTATCATCTTCACTCTACCATGGCCATGGGCTTAAGGACTCAATCTCATGATTATCATAGGGCTACTCCTCATCTACTGAGGTAGATAGATCTTCTTATTGGTGCAATCTAATTCCTACAATGAACATGTTGTAACCATCATACACCTCAGGATTTCGAATGGCTAGGAGATCAAGTTATGATCTAGTCAAACTATAACACTCTCAAGGTGAACTGTCGATGCACCTCAAGTCAAAGAACCATACACACCACTACAGCATTGAGTCAGTTATCGATGAGAAGGTAGACTTCCTTATGACTACTCGTGGTGGTCACGCTCAGCGCCCTCATTCTCTAACAAGTACCTATAGTCTCGCTCTGGTGTCTCCAAACCATAATCTCAAGATACATCTATCTTAAAAAAGCGATCGTATACCAACCTTTTGGATCGATCACCATCCTTGTGATGATCCTACAGTCGGAAGCAGTTTATGAGTTAATTATGATAATTCATGTCATAAATTTTCAACTCCTAAAAATATGAATTATCATTACCATTAACTCAAATGATGTATCACAGACACTTTTAAATATACACTGTGATAGAAAAATAATCTATTTATTAATTTATAGTCAAAATTATAAAATTATCCTTGAAAATGTATTACAAGTGTTAGCTAATATGGCTTCTGGGGCACACATCTAACATGCACTTGATTGGATCAAGTCCAATTGGTTTATTGGATAAGCCAAGTGCAAGGAAGAACTAGTCTTAGTTCAACTAGGACTTGGGTTAACCCAATTTTCTAATTTATTTAAAAAATTAAATCAAAATTAAATCTAATTTAATCTAACTTAATTAAGTACTTAAATTAGTTTAGGATCTAATTTAAATGGATTGATTAATTCTAGTTTGATTTGGTTTAAGAAACCATGTTGGACCAAGTCAAAATAAGAAGCCTAATAAGACTAGGAACTTCCCTCCTTGCGCCACCTTAGTCCCAACGCCCACCCTTTACGCCCCCTTTGATTTTGCATGAATTCTCCATGCCTAAGGGAATCCCACCACGTCCCAAAGTCCTCTTCTTTCTTACATGGTAAATTAAGTATGGACCAAGTCAAAGTAGGAATTGGTTTTGATTTCAAATTCTATGAGATAGAATTTTAGGAAACCAAAACTCTTCCTATAATGCACTGATTCCTCCCAGATTTTTTTTAGGACTTTCATGGATTTTAGAGAGGTTTTTGTATGACAAAACCTGATGGTCCATAGTAGAAAAGAAGGAGGAAGCACCTAAGAGTTGGGCGCCCCTTGTCGCCCCTTGTCTTGCCCAATTTGGATATTCCTTGTCTAGGTATTTGACCTAGACAAGGACTCCTTTATATCTCTCTATATGGGTTGAATTTTGGGCTGATTTTTGGATATATTCCACAACATTGAGAGATCTTTGGGATGTGTAAATATTAGGGAGAAAGAGTATTAGGGCATAGGGATTTCATAGACACCAATCTAGGTGTCTAGGTGAGAGAAAAAAGAAGAAGAAGAACGGTTCTTCTTCTAGAATTTTTTCTTTGATCTTTTCCTCATTTAGAGATTTTTGAGAGGTGTATTAGGTTCAAAATCTCTTTTTCTTTCTTCTAAAAGTTGGAGAGTCCAAGATTTCCTGCATACTTTGCTAATTTCCTGCATCAGACTTTTGATCGTGGTTCGTGGGCTCGTGTGGATGACTCCTAGAGGCCAAATGCATGTGTGGCTTACAACATCATCCTCAAGCCTATATTAGTAAGTTATAACATCTAACTTACATAGGTAATAGATCTGATCTATTATTTTCATATTTGCATTAGATGTAGTGTATATACTTGTTGATGTGATCAACATGTTTTAGTTTCTTCTTTAGATTTTTAATTTCTAATTTAATAACATACCATGATCATGCAATAGATCTTAGATCTAGTGTATTTTTAAAATTTAAAATTAACTTTGATTAATTTTAGTCTTCTACCATCTGATCTTGAAAAGTTTCAAGATCTAGCTCTGAAACCCTAGATCTAGTTCTATCAGCATTATCGAAAGTACATGAAGAAATCTATGAGAGTCATTTGGGAGCTCGATCCTTATCTCACAAACTACTTCGACAGGGTTACTATTGCTCGATAATGTACCATGATTCTATAGAATATATCAAGAAGTATGACTGGTGTCAACGAAATGTGAACATTCAAAGACAGCCAGCCTTTGAGCTTACCCCACTGAGTGCCCTATGGCCATTTGCATAATGGAGAATGGACATACTTGGATCCTTTCCCATGGCATCTAGACAACAGAAGTACCTCCTGATGGCAATTGATTACTTCATAAAATAGGTTGAAGCTGAACCTCTGGCCAAAATCATTATGGCAAAAGTACAAGACTTCATCTAAAAGTCAATTATTTGCAGATTTGGCCTCCTCTAGATCCTTATAACAAACAATGGGTGGCAGTTTGCTGGATCAAGTTTTGTAGAACTCTATGAAGACTTGAATATCTCCCATAATTTTACCTCAGTAGCTCATTCTCAGGCAAACGGGAAAGTCGAGGTAACCAACAGAACCCTACTGCAAGATATCAAGGCAAGACTTAAGAGAGCAAAGAAAACTTGGGTAGACAAACTCTACCATGTACTCTGAGCATACCGGACTATCCAAAGACTACTGATTGGAGAGACTCCATTCATCTTGACCTTTAGAATAGAAACTATCATCCCAATAGAGCTTAAACTTCCATCGGAGCAAGTTGTGGCATTTAATGAACAATGCAACTTGCAGGATCTTAGGGCTAATGTCGACTTGCTGGAAGAAAAATGAGAAGAAGCTCAAGTTCAAATGGCTGCTTATATATGGAAGGTAGCCTAATATTACAACCCCAGAGTCAGAGATAAAGTATTCAGAGTGGGGGACTTGGTGTTAGATGTGTACCTTAGAAGCCAGATTGGCTAATACTTGTAATACACTTCTAAGGGCAATTTTATAATTTTGACTATAAATTAATAAAAAAAGTATTTTCTATCACTGCGTGTATTTAAAGTGTATGTGATATATCCTTTGAGTTAATGGTAATGATAATTCATATTTTCAAAGAGTTGAAAATTTAAGACATGAATTTTCATAATTAACTCATAAACTGCTTTCGACCATGGGATCATCACGAGGATGGTGATTGATCTGAAAGGTTGGTGTATGATCACTTTCTTTGAGTAGATGAGTCTTGAGTCTATGGTATGGAGACACAAGAGCTAGAGTACCGATACTTGTTAGAGAATGAGGGCACTAAGTGTGACCACCTCGAGCATTCATAAGGAAGTCTACCTTCTCGTCGATGACTGGCTCGATGTTACAGTAGTGTGTCTGGTTCTTTGACCTGAGGTGCATCGATAATTCACCTTGAGGGTCTTGTAGTATGAATACACCATAACTCGATCTCCTAGTCATTCAAAATCCTAAGGTGTATGTTGGCTATAGTTCATTCATTGTAGAAATTGGATTGCATCAATAAGAGATCTATCTACCTCGGTAGATGAGGAGTAGTCCTATGATAATCATGAGAATCAAGTCCATAAGCCAATGGCCATGGCAGAGTGAAGATGATAGAAAGAGTTTCTATAAGGATTTTATAGAGGACTCGAATTGAATGATTAATTCATATGATAGATATTCGGTTTAATGAGTTCACCTTGACCTTAATCCTATCGGAGGTCAAGATAGAAGAACCCAATCACACAAGTAGCTGCACTGAGAGGTTCACTTTTATTCTGATGGGTTGCCATCACATACTACTAGGTATCATTGGTGGATTTTGGGAGCAATTAGAATGATTTTGATGATCGATCATTCTAATTGTATGAATCAGAAAAGTTTTGGTCCATCGAAAGGTATTTCGATGATGTCGATGATGAAGATCACGACATATCTCATTACTATATAAAACTGAACCTAACTGGATCACACATATAAGGATTTAAATCTGGATGTCATCAATGTGAGCTCAGAAGTGGCACTCACAAGTCTTGGAAATATGAAAAGATAGGTCATGGGAAGATGGGAGCGAGCCGAAAGAAGAATCAGCCTCAATAGCAAAGTTCAAAAACTGGGCTGACTCATCATGAGACTGAGCTGGCTTAGTTGAGAACTGGGCTGGCTTAGTCCAAGACTAGGTTGGCTAGGTTTCAGAGGAAAATTCAGACAAAAAGTAGCATTTTCGGGCTATTGGCATGATACACAACTAGGCCTCATAGGTTAGTTGGCTCAGTCTAAAACTAGGCTGGCTTAGTTTTTGTGGGTTATTGATAAGTATAATAAATTCACCAATAAAATTATTAATTTATCAATTAATTGATATTAATTTTTAAAAATTAATAATCAATTTATATATAATTTTTAAAAAAATTCATATTTTTATTAATTAAAAAAATTAATTAAAAATTAATAAAAATTAATAAAAATTAAAAAATAAAATTTTATTATCAATAGAAAGAGCTCATTTTTCTGATCACAACGAAATAAATTTCAAGTAAAACGGAGCTAAAATAAAAAAGATATGAATTTTTAAAAATATAAAATAAATAAAAATTAAATAAAAAAAGAAAACGGCTCAGCCGGCTCCGCAAGCCGAGCCACCAAGCCAAGCCGAGCCACCAAGCCAAGCCGACCCATCAAGCCGACTCAGCCGTTGAAGCCATCAGCCGGTCCACGATCCAGGCGTGGACCGCCAGCTCAGCAAATTCCGGCGAATCAGAGATTGCCACGTGGTGGACCTAGACCCCTTAAGGGTCTACAGAAATTTATCGCGGCTCACAAGGGTAATTCAGTCTTTTCGTCCGACAACAGCGGCGCTGATTGGTTGCGGTGTGCGGTGCGGCCGGTCCACGCGGTCCATGGGAACAGTTATTGCGCGATCGGACGGATGTGGTTGTTTGCGGTCAGGATCGGACGGCTGTGGTTGCTTCCGAATTTTATTCAGATACAAACATCACGCGGATCACCATCGGACGGCAGCGCTCGATCCAGGCGATGATCCGACGGTCCAGAACGCTGCCGGCGGTGATCAAGACTCCCGAAGCGCGATTTGCGGCCAGATTTCCTCGATCAAGCGCGATCCAACGGCCAGAATTTAATCCGACCCGATCTGAGCTTATCTGCATCCGATTTTGATGATTTTTGGACCGTTGGATTCCTGTTGAACGGCTGGATTTTATCAGATTTATCAGAGTCGTATCAGAGCTATTTTGATTCAAATTTTATCCAAATTTCTTTATATTTTGATGATTACAAAGGCTATTAGTCCCATATTGCCTTTAGAAAAAATATCCAGCCCTCCTAGCTCTATAAAAAGGACCCCAGGCCATCAAGAAATCAATATCTCCGATCAAGGTGAAGCTTTGGTATAGGGCGAAGCCAGGCTATGGGTTAAAGGCTGCTTCGAAGCAACGGGTGCCGAGAAGAAGAGCCGAGCTTCTACACCATCTTTCTGCCAATGCCGATCCAAGATCAGAGATCAGGCTATTTTATTTTTTTTCTTTTCTTTTTAAATTTTATGTATTTAAATTCTAAAATTTTAATTAATAAAAATTTTATATATTTTAATTTCTTGCTTTTTATTTTTATTGCAATTTAATTTCTGCACTTTAAATTATTGCTTTGCAAGTAGATGCTAAGATCTAACTAGTAGATCTTAGTACCAAGTTTAAATTTCCTGCACCTTTTAATTTTTGCTTTTTTTTTATTTTTATTTTCCGACTTCACTTTTGATCCCAAAACTCTTCTCTTTTCTTTTTCTTTTCTTTTTAAAAAATCAAAGATTTCAAATCTAAAAACACTACCTTCCCTGTGGATTCGACCCGACTCACTACTATCTACGTTTTTCAATGATTTTAAGAAGTCGGATTAAACTGATAAACACGGTGTCTTAACGACAGCATCGCGTCCCTATCAAGTTTTTGGCGCCGTTGCCGGGGAAGGCACGGATATTAAATTTTTGATCTCTTTGATTTTTCTATAAATAAATTATAAATAAAATTTTTATTTTTTATAAATATTGCTTGCTAATTTTTTTTTTATTATTTTGCAGAAAAAAGAAAAAAAGAACAAAAAGAATCAGAAGTTTTGCCTTGGTGAGATCAATCCTAACCCTAGTTCTCTTTTCTTTTTATTTTATTTATTTATTTATTTTATTTTTAAATTAATTTAAAAAAATATTCATTTAAACCTAATTAAAAATCTCATGATAAGATTAGAAACCCTAACTGCTTAGAGCATGCATCATATTAGTTTTATTTTTATTTTATTTTTATTTTTATTTTTTTTTTGGTGATTGCTGGAGGCAAGGTAAGCCTTTCAGAATTTAATTAGTTGCATGCATCTAGTTTAAATTGCATAGAACCCTTTGATTGAATTTTTTTTTTTTTTGTGCATATTCATATTAAATCAAATTAAGGGCACAACCCAATTAAACAAGATAAGGTGGGGATTTGATCACCCTTCCTTAGCCCACAAACAACCAACCAACATCCTGCATTGACCTAAGCCTTTAATTTTAAAATCAATTAGACATCAACCCTAGGAACTCGAGCTCAATAGGATAAGGAATCCTAAGAGTTGAACCGGGTTAGGATAAGTCAATTTGACTGGTGTCTAGGAAAGTGGTTCAGGGACGACTGGGCCCGAAGGAAGGTGGTTTCTAATTGGTTCCGTTCGCTTACCTGGCCAAGCACAATTGGTGTCTAAGGCAAGCAACGGGGGGACTCCCACCGACCTTACACTTACCTGGCTAGTTGATTGGCTAATCCTACACTTGGAGGGCTTGAAGGTGACCTTGGCAGTTAGGAGCTGTCTAGATCTAGGATAACCCTTAGTCAGGATTGATTGACCAACTTGATTGCTAACCAACATCAAACCTAATTAAACCTAATTCTTCTCTTTCTTCTTAGTTCTAGGACTCCTTAGGACCTCTTCTTTAGAACTCTTCTTTCTTTCTTCTCTTACTCCTCTAAAAATAAAATAAAAATAAAATAAAATAAAAATTAAACTAACTAAAAATAATAATAAAATTAAATTAAATTAAATTAAAAAATAAATAAATAAAAAAAATTAAAAAAATTAATTTTTAATATAATAAAATAATAATAATAATAATAAAATAAAAAAAAAATATTCTAAAAATTTTTAAACCATACATTAGGGTTACACTAATACATGCATGGTAGGAAATCGCTTTTTCTGATTTAGTTGAACTTAATTGAATGGTTGATTCACATTAAACATAATAATCAAATGGCTAATATGAAATCTAATAGTCCAAAAATTAGATAAAGTTGACCTTCTTGATCAGAAAATAGATCAACTCCTAACCCTAGGTCAACAATCTTCTAATTATCAGGAGAGTTATTCAATCTGTGCTAGTCCAACCCATCATGTAAGTGAATATCCTATGACTGCACAGTTTCCATATTTTATCCAAGAACAAGTTCAAGCTACTCAAGGATACTCCAAATTGATTAATGATCCCATTTTCAAATTCATATAATTCAGATTGGAGTAACTTTAATTTTTCTTGGACATCCCAACAGACTCAGGCTCAGACCCAAATTTCACTTGAGCAAAATTATCAAAATTATGCCTATAATAATGGTCAGCCTAGTCAGTTTAACCAGCCATCATATTATAATCAGCCTTCATACCCACCTCCTCAACAGACCAATCTAGCTGATGATAGATTTAACCAACTTCAACAATTAATTCTAACTCAACAGCAATCTATCGCCAGACTAGAAGCTCAAATAGGACAATTAGTTGAGTCTAACATGAGGAGAGAACTAGATCAACTACCGAACCTACCAATTTCAAACAACCCACCTAATGACCACCAACCACCTGGATTAAATTATCAATCTAATGTTTCATCTAAGAATCTCCAATTTGAGAATACCAAAGTAATTCCTGAACTTAAAAGCTATAGGATTCTTATGGACCCATACCAAGACCAGGTGAGAGAGGCTAGTACTGATGCTAGCCAAAATAAAAATTTAGAGGAACTGGTTAGTACTGAGACTAACCACATAGAAGAACCCAAGCCAGGAATTAGTACTGATGCTAGTTCCAGTTTAAATGAGATAGAAATAGGGAAAAAGAAAAGAGAATAGATGATTTACCCGAGACTTATAAACCTAATGTCCTATTCCCTTCAACCCTAGAAGCTGGTTCTTCTTATAAAAATCAAAAGGCATGTAATGAAATATCAATGGAGTTGTTTAAGCAGGATCACATTAATTTACCTCCAGAATTAAAACCGCCTTTAGTCACCATTCCAGCACCCATTGAATCAAACTTAACTCCTAAAACTCCATTCATGAGCATTTTAGAAGAAACAAATAGGAGAAATTCTTAATAAACATGGGTCTGAGAATGGAATCATAAAATTATATCCCTAAAAATTAACAGTGAATATATCAATAATGGGATTAAAAATCAACTTTCTGAGATTGGCAATCCAAAACCATTGGAATTTGTCAATCCAATATTCGACACAGGATAGTGAGCTACATTGTGTCTGGCTGAAGACGGTAAACTTAGCGCTTGTTGGGAGGCAACCCAATATTTAGTTTTTATCTAATTTATCTTTTTAGTTTATTTTTTTAGGATAATTTGAATAAGTTGGAGGGAGAGCTCAAATTTTCAAAGGCATGTGCTGGACCAAAAAAAAAAAAAAAAATAAATAAAATAAATAAATAAATAAATAATAAAAATATATATATATACTGAGTTAGGTGTATTCTTCCATGTTCTTTATTACATCCTTTATTTTTTCTTCTCCATTGAGGACAATAAAGTTGGGGGACCTCGAAAAAGTTAGTATTTAGATATTATGCTTAAGAATCTTTAAGCACAATTAAGCAAGCATTTTTAAGAAAATTCAATAAAGAGTTAAGTTACTAATGTTTCTAATAAAAAAAGGTCTTTGCCTAAGCAAGCATTGAGTTTCGCATCAAAAGGTGGGAAGGGCAAAGAAGCTCGTTGTAAAGCTAGTCTTAACTCGTAGCCTATTTGATTCGAGCTAGTAAGCCCGAGGGGTATTCTATACCTAGTGCCCTAAAGCCAACTGGTTTGGGAGTCATTGGCCCAAGACTCGCTACATGGATCAAATAGAAAGCTTAAGGAGTTAAGACACTCAATAGTGGTACAACGTTAAAAAAAAAAAAAAAAAAAAAAAAAAAAGAAAAAAAAAAAACATTGGTTTCCCACCGAAGTAACCGGGTCCCGTTGCCTAAGTAAGCAATGATATTCGCATCAAAAAGTGGGCAATGTGAAAATAAAAATTAATAAATGAAGGATGGAAGTAGCAATACACCTGCCTATATGAAAGTTTAGACAAATCAGAGATAAAAGGTAGGAATAATTTAGAAAAAGTTCTGAAAAAATTTAATGTTCTTTACTTAATTTTTCTATTGATAAGTATTAATACCCCAATGATATATCTCATTTAAGCTCTACTGAATATCAATGGCCATTTTGAAAATTGCTTAGGTAAAATTCGAAACTCTAAAGTTAAAAGGTATTTAAAACTAAATTCTTTCTTTACTCGAGGACGAGCAAAGCTTAAGTTGGGGGGTGTGATAAGTATCATAAATTCATCAATAAAAGTATTAATTTATTAATTAATTGATATTAATTTTTAAGAATTAATAATCAATTTATATATAATTTTTGAAAAATTCATATTTTTATTAATTAAAAAATTAATTAAAAAATAATAAAAATAATAAAAATTAAAAAATAAAATTTTATTATCAATAGAAAGAGCTCATTTTTTTGATCACAACGAAAATAAATTTCAAGTAAAACGGAGCTAAAATGAAAAAAGATATGAATTTTTAAAGATATAAAATAAATAAAAATTAAATAAAAAAAGAAAATGGCTCAGCCGGCTCCGCAAGCCGAGCCACCAAGCCAAGCCAGCCATCAAGCCGACTCAGCCGTTGAAGCCATCAGCCGGTCCACGATCCAGGCGTGGACCGCCAGCTCAGCAAAATTCCGGCGAATCAGAGATTGCCACGTGGTGGACCTAGACCCCTTAAAGGGTCTACAGAAATTTATCGCGGCTCACAAGGGTAATTTAGTCTTTTCGTTCCGACAACAGCGGCGCTGATTGGTTGCGGTGTGCGGTGCGGCCGGTCCACGCGGTCCATGGGAACAGTTATTGCGCGATCGGACGGATGTGGTTGTTTGCGGTCAGGATCGGACGGCTGTGGTTGCTTCCGAATTTTATTCAGATACAGAACATCACGCGGATCACCATCGGACGGCAGCGCTCGATCCAGGCGATGATCCGACGGTCCAGAATGCTGCCGACGGTGATCAAGACTCTCCGAAGCGCATGATTTGCGGCCAGATTTCCTCCATCAAGCGCGATCCAACGGCCAGAATTTAATCCGACCCGATCTGAGCTTAATCTGCATCCGATTTTGATGATTTTTGGACCGTTGGATTCCTATTGAATGGCTGGATTTTATCAGATTTATCAGAGTCATATCATGAGCTATTTTGATTCAAATTTTATCCAAATTTCTTTGTATTTTTGATGATTACAAAGGCCATTAGTCCCATATTGCCTTTAGAAAAAAATATCCAGCCCTCCTAGCTCTATAAAAAGGACCCCAGGCCATCCAAAAATCAATATCTCCGATCAAGGTGAAGCTTTGGTATAGGGCGAAGCCAGGCTATGGGTTAAAGGCTGCTTCGAAGCAACGGGTGCCGAGAAGAAGAGCCGAGCTTCTACACCATCTTTCTGCCAATGCCGATCCAAGATCAGAGATCAGGCTATTTTATTCTTTTTAAATTCTATGTATTTAAATTTTAAAATTTTAATTAATAAAAATTTTATTTTTGCATTTTAATTTCTTGCTTTTTATTTTTATTGTAATTTAATTTTTGCACTTTAAATTATTGCTTTGCAAGTAGATGCTAAGATCTAACTAGTAGATCTTAGTACCAAGTTTAAATTTCCTGCACCTTTTAATTTTTACTTTTAATTTTCCGACTTCACTTTTGATTTCCAAAAAACTCAAATCCTTTTCTTCTTTTCTTTTCAAAAATCAAAGATTTCAAATCTAAAAATACTACCTTCCCTGTGGATTCGACCCGACTCACTACTATCTACGCATTTTCAATGATTTTAAGAAGTCGGATTAAACTGATAAACACGGTGTCTTAACGACAACATCGCGTCCCTATCATGTTTTGAACTGATAGGTACGCGATGCTGTCGTTAAGACACCGTGTTTATCAGTTTATCCGACTTCTTAAAATTATTGAAAAAACGTAGATAGTAGTGAGTCGGTCGAATCCACAGGGAGGTAGTGTTTTTAGATTTGAAATCTTTGATTTTTAAAAGAAAAAAAAAAGAAAAGAGAAAGAGTTTTGGGATCAAAAGTGAAGTCGGAAAATAAAAATAAAAAAAAATGAAAATTAAAAGGTGCAGAAATTTAAACTTGGTACTAAGATCTACTAGTTAGATCTTAGCATCTACTTGCAAGGCAATAATTTAAAGTGCAGAAATTAAATTGCAATAAAAATAAAAGCAAGAAAATTAAAATATAAAAATTTTTTTTAACTAAAATTTTAGAATTTAAATACATAAAATTTAAAAAGAAAAGACAAAAAAATAAAATAGCCTGATCTCTGATCTTGGATCGGCATTGGCAGAAAGATGGTGTAGAAGCTCGGCTCTTCTTCTCGACACCCGTTGCTTCGAAGCAGCCTTTAACCCATAGCCTGGCTTCGCCCTATACCAAAACTTCACCTTGATCGGAGATATATATTTCTGATGGCCTGGGGCCCTTTTTATAGAGTTAGGAGGGCTGGATATTTTTTCTAAAGGCAATATGGGACTAATGCCTTTGTAATCATCAAAATACAAATAAATTTGGATGAAATTTGAATCAAAATAGTTCAGATACGACTCTGATAAATCTGATAAAATCCAGCCGTTCAACGGAAATCCAACGGTCCAAAAATCATCAAAATCGGATGCAGATAAGCTCAGATCGGGTCGGATTAAATTCTGACCGTTGGATCGCGCTTGATCGAGAAAATCTGGCCGCAAATCGCGCTTCGGGAGTCTTGATTGCCGCCGGCAGCGTTCTGGACCGTCGGATCATCGCTTGGATCGAGCGCTGCCGTCCGATGGTGATCCGCGTGATGTTTGTATCTGAATAAAATTCGGAAGCAACCACAGCCGTCCGATCCCGACCGCAAACAACCACATCCGTCCGATCGCGCAATAACTGTTCCCATGGACCGCATGGACCGGCAGCACCGCACACCGCAACCAATCAGCGCCGCTGTTGTCGGACGAAAAGACTGAATTACCCTTGTGAGCCGCGATAAATTTCTGTAGACCCTTAAGGGGTCTAGGTCCACCACGTGGCAATCTCTGATTCGCCAGAATTTGCTGAGCTGGCGGTCCACGCCTGGATCGTGGACCGGCTGATGGCTTCAACGGCTGAGTCGGCTTGATGGCTCGGCTTGGCTTGG
>QRFJ01004504.1:0-86523 GCA_006176705.1 Cocos nucifera | reverse complement strand
GCGTAACCTATCAAGTTTTTTTCAAAAAAAACATGATAGGAACGCGTGCTGTCGTTAAGACACCGTGTTTATCAGTTTAATCCGATTCTTAAAATTATTAAAATGCGTAGATAGTAGTGAGTCGGTCGAATCCACAGGGAAGGTAGTATTTTAGTTTTGAAATCTTTGATTTTTAAAAGAAAAGAAAAAAAGGATTTGAGTTTAATCAAAAGTGAAGTCGGAAATATAAAATGAAAAATTAAAAGTGCAAGAAATTTAAATTTGGTACTAATATCTACTATTAGATCTTAGCATCTACTTGAAAAAATAATATTAAAGTGCGAAAATTAAATACAATAAAAAATAAAGCAAGATTAAAATGCAAAAATAAAATTTTTATTAATTAAAATTTCAAATTTAAATACATAGAATTTAAAAGAATTAAATAGCCTGATCTCTGATCTTGGATCGCATTGGCAGAAAGATGGTGTAGAAGCTCGGCTCTTCTTCTCGGCACCCTTGCCTTCGAAGCACCTTTAACCCATAGCCTGGCTTCCCCTATACCAAGCTTCACCTTGATCGGAGATATGATTTCTTGATGGCCTGGTTCTTTTTATAGAGCTGGAGGGCTGGATTTTTTTTCTAAAGGCAATATGGGACTAATGCCTTTGTAATCATCAAAATATAAATAAATTCGGATAAATTTGAATCAAAATAGCTCAGATACGACTCTGGTAAATACTGATAAAATCCAGCCGTTCAACAGGAATCCAACGGTCCAAAAATCATCAAAATCGGATGCAGATAAGCTCAGATCGGGTCGGATTAAATTCTGGCCGTTGGATCGCGCTTGATCGAGAAATCTGGCCGCAAATCGCGCTTCGGAGTCTTGATCGCCGCGGCAGCTTCTGGACGTCGGATCATCGCTTGGATCGAGCGCTGCCGTCCGATGGTGATCCGCGTGATGTTTGTATCTGAATAAAATTCGGAAGCAACCACACCCGTCCGATCCTGACCGCAAACAACCACATCCGTCCGATCGCGCAATAACTGTTCCCATGGACCGCGTGGACCGGCCGCACCGCACACCGCAACCAATCAGCGCCGCTGTTGTCGGACGAAAAGACTGAATTACCCTTGTGAGCCGCGATAAATTTCTGTAGACCCTTAAGGGGTCTAGGTCCACCACGTGGCAATCTCTGATTCGCCGGAATTTGCTGAGCTGGCGGTCCACGCCTGGATCGTGGACCGGCTGATGGCTTCAACGGCTGAGTCGGCTTGATGGCTCGGCTTGGCTTGGTGGCTCGGCTTGCGAGCCGACTGAGCCGTTTTTCTTTTTTATTAATTTTTATTTATTTATATATTAAAAATTCATATCTTTTTCATTTTAGCTCCGTTTTACTTGAAATTATTTCATTTGATCAAGAAAAATGAGCTCTTTCTATTGATATAAAATTTTATTTTTTAATTTTTATTATTTTTATTATTTTTTAATTAATTTTTTAATTAATAAAAATATGAATTTTCAAAAATTATATATAAATTGATTATTAATTCTTAAAAATTAATATAATTAATTGATAAATTAATACTTTTATTGATGAATTTATGATTTTATCACACCCCCCAACTTAAGCTTTGCTCGTCCTCGAGTAAAGAAAGAATTTAGTTTTAAATACTTTTAACTTTAGAGTTTCGAATTTTACTTAAGCAATTTTCAAAATGGCCATTGATATTCAGTAGAGCTTAAATGAGATATATCATTGGGGTATTAATACTTATCAATAGAAAAATTAAGTAAAGAACATTAAATTTTCAGAACTTTTTCTAAATTATTCACTTTTATCTCTGATTTGTCTAAACTTATTATAGGCAGGTGGTATTGCTACTTTCATCCTTCATTATTATTTTTATTTTCAACATTGCCCACTTTTGACGCGAATATCATTGCTTACTTAGGCAACGGGACCCGTTACTCGTGGGAAACCAATGTTTCTTTTTTCTTTTTTTTTTTTTTTTTTTTTTTTTTTTTTTAACGTTGTACCACTATTGATGTCTTAACCCCTTAAGCTTTCTATTTGATCCATGTAAGCGAGTCTTGGGCCAATGACTCCCAAACCAGTTGGCTTTAGGGCACTAGGTATAGAATACCCTCGGGCTTACTAGCTCGAATCAAATAGGCTACGGGTTTTAAGACTAGCTTTAAACAGAGCTTCTTTGCCCTTCCCACCTTTTGACGCGAAACTCAATGCTTGCTTAGGCAAAGAGGCCCGGTATTGTATCATTGGAAGTAAGAAAAATATAAAGAATGATTTATAAAAAGAATATGTCTGGACTAACTTGAATTTAATCTTATCCTCAACTCATAATCAAAAAATCTAGTTATTGATTTTATTAATTATTATATATTTTAGATTAATTTTAAATTTTTATTTTTCCCCAACTTATCGATTTTTATATTTATTTTGTTATTATTATTTATTTCTCGTCCAGCACATGCCTTTGAAAATTTGAGCTCTCCCTCCAACTTATTCCAAATATCCTAAAAAGAGATAAACTAAAAGATAAATTAGATAAAAACTAAATATTGGGTTGCCTCCCAACAAGCGGCTAAGTTTACCCGTCTTCAGCCAAGAACACATGTACGCTCACTATCCTGTGGTCGATTATTGGATTGACAAATTCCAATGGTGTTTGGATTGCCAATCTCAGAAAGGTTGATTGTTAAATCCCATTATTGATATAATCTTTGTTAATTTTAGGGATATAAAATTGGGGCTGTTATGATGATATGCTGTCGTTAAGACACCGTGTTTATCAGTTTAATCCGACTTCTTAAAATTATTGAAAATTGCGTAGATAGTAGTGAGTCGGGTCGAATCCACAGGGAAGGTAGTGTTTTTAGATTTGAAATCTTTGATTTTTAAAAGAAAAAAAAAAGAAAAGAGAAGAGTTTTGGGATCAAAAGTGAAGTCGGAAAATAAAAATAAAAAAATAAAAATTAAAAGATGCAGGAATTTAAACTTGGTACTAAGATCTACTAGTTAGATCTTAGCATCTACTTGCAAAGCAATAATTTAAAGTGCAGAAATTAAATTGCAATAAAAATAAAAAGCAAGAAATTAAAATGCAAAAATAAAATTTTTATTAATTAAAATTTTAGAATTTAAATACATAAAATTTAAAAAGAAAAAAATAAAATAAAATAGCCTGATCTCTGATCTTGGATCGGCATTGGCAGAAAGATGGTGTAGAAGCTCGGCTCTTCTTCTCGGCACCCGTTGCTTCGAAGCAGCCTTTAACCCATAGCCTGGCTTCGCCCTGTACCAAAGCTTCACCTTGATCGGAGATATTGATTTTCTGATGGCCTGGGGTCCTTTTTATAGAGCTAGGAGGGCTGGATATTTTTTCTAAAGGCAATATGGGACTAATAGCCTTTGTAATCATAAAAATACAAAGAAATTTGGATAAAATTTGAATCAAAATAGCTCTGATATGACTCTGCTAAATCTGATAAAATCCAGCCGTTCAACAGGAATCCAACGGTCCAAAAATCATCAAAATCGGATGCAGATAAGCTCAGATCGGGTCGGATTAAATTCTGGCCGTTGGATCGCGCTTGATCGAGGAAATCTGGCCGCAAATCGCGCTTCGGGAGTCTTGATCGCCGCCGGCAGCGTTCTGGACCGTCGGATCATCGCCTGGATCGAGCGCTGCCGTCCGATGGTGATCCGCGTGATGTTTGTATCTGAATAAAATTCGGAAGCAACCACAGCCGTCCGATCCTGACCGCAAACAACCACATCCGTCCGATCGCGCAATAACTGTTCCCATGGACCGCGTGGACCGGCCGCACCGCACACCGCAACCAATCAGCGCCGCTGTTGTCGGACGAAAAGACTGAATTACCCTTGTGAGCCGCGATAAATTTCTGTAGACCCTTAAGGGGTCTAGGTCCACCACGTGGCAATCTCTGATTCGCCGGAATTTGCTGAGCTGGCGGTCCACGCCTGGATCGTGGACCGGCTGATGGCTTCAACGGCTGAGTCGGCTTGATGGCTCGGCTTGGCTTGGTGGCTCGGCTTGCGGAGCCGGCTGAGCCGTTTTCTTTTTTATTTAATTTTTATTTATTTTATATTTTTAAAAATTCATATCTTTTTCATTTTAGCTCCGTTTTACTTGAAATTTATTTCGTTGTGATCAAAAAAATGAGCTCTTTCTATTGATAATAAAATTTTATTTTTTAATTTTTATTAATTTTTATTATTTTTTAATTAATTTTTTAATTAATAAAAATATGAATTTTTCAAAAATTATATATAAATTAATTATTAATTCTTAAAAATTAATATAAATTAATTGATAAATTAATACTTTTATTGGTGAATTTATGATGCTTATCACACCCCCCAACTTAAGCTTTGCTCGTCCTCGAGTAAAGAAAGAATTTAGTTTTAAATACCTTTTAACTTTAGAGTTTCGAATTTTACCTAAGCAATTTTCAAAATGGCCATTGATATTCAGTAGAGCTTAAATGAGATATATCATTGGGGTATTAATACTTATCAATAGAAAAATTAAGTAAAGAACATTAAATTTTTCAGAACTTTTTCTAAATTATTCCACTTTTATCTCTGATTTGTCTAAACTTTCATATAGGCAGGTGTATTGCTACTTCCATCCTTCATTTATTAATTTTTATTTTCACATTGCCCACTTTTTGATGCGAATATCATTGCTTACTTAGGCAACGGGACCCGGTTACTCGGTGGGAAACCAATGTTTCTTTTTTTTTTTTTTTTTTTTTTTTTTTTTTTTAACGTTGTACCACTATTGAGTGTCTTAACTCCTTAAGCTTTCTATTTGATCCATGTAGCGAGTCTTGGGCCAATGACTCCCAAACCAGTTGGCTTTAGGGCACTAGGTATAGAATACCCCTCGGGCTTACTAGCTCGAATCAAATAGGCTACGAGTTAAGACTAGCTTTACAACGAGCTTCTTTGCCCTTCCCACCTTTTGACGCGAAACTCAATGCTTGCTTAGGCAAAGAGGCCCGGTTACTCAGTGAGAAGTACTTGGAAACTATTTTATTAAAATAAATTTTTATATGAAGAAATGTATAGTTACCCTACACAAGCCTATAAAAAGTAGACTTTTCTTTGATGCTAGTAGAAATAATTAGAAATGCTCCAAGAAAAAAATTTTTATGTTCTGGACTTAACTCTTTATTGAATTTTCTTAATACTTGATTCCTCAATATCTCACAGATTCTCTGATCTGTGTATCAATTTTCTTTTAAAAATGCTTAGTTTTATTCGATTCTTAAGCATAATCAAGTATCTAAATACTAAATACTAACTTTTTCGAGGACTTAAAATTTTAAAATTTTTATTTTTCCCTCCCCCCAACTTAATCGACATTGTCCTCAATGGAGAAGAAAAAATAAAGGATGTAATAAAGAACATGGAAGAATACACCTAACTCAGTATATATATATATTTTTATTATTTATTTATTTATTTATTTATTATTTTTTTTTTTTTTTTTTGGTCCAGCACATGCCTTTGAAAATTTGAGCTCTCCCTCCAACTTATTCAAATTATCCTAAAAAAGATAAACTAAAAAGATAAATTAGATAAAAACTAAATATTGGGTTGCCTCCCAACAAGCGCTAAGTTTACCGTCTTCAGCCAGACACAATGTAGCTCACTATCCTGTGTCGAATATTGGATTGACAAATTCCAATGGTTTTGGATTGCCAATCTCAGAAAGTTGATGTTTAATCCCATTATTGATATAATCTTTGTTAATTTTAGGGATATAATTTATGATTCCATTCTCAGACCCATGTTTATTAAGAATTTCTCCTATTTGTTTTTCTAAAATGCTCATGAATGGAGTTTTAGGAGTTAAGTTTGATTCAATGGGTGCTGGAATGGTGACTAAAGGCGGTTTTAATTCTGGAGGTAAATTAATGTGATCCTGCTTAAACAACTCCATTGATATTTCATTACATGCCTTTTGATTTTTATAAGAAGAACCAGCTTCTAGGGTTGAAGGGAATAGGACATTAGGTTTATAAGTCTCGGGTAAATCATCTATTCTCTTTTTCCCTTATTTCTATCTCATTTAAACTGGAACTAGCATCAGTACTAATTCCTGGCTTGGGTTCTTCTATGTGGTTAGTCTCAGTACTAACCAGTTCCTCTAAATTTTTCATTTTGGCTAGCATCAGTACTAGCCTCTCTCACCTGGTCTTGGTATGGGTCCATAAGAATCCTATAGCTTTTAAGTTCAGGAATTACTTTGGTATTCTCAAATTGGAGATTCTTAGATGAAACATTAGATTGATAATTTAATCCAGGTGGTTGGTGGTCATTAGGTGGGTTATTTGAAATTGGTAGGTTCGGTAGTTGATCTAGTTCTCTCCTCATGTTAGACTCAACTAATTGTCCTATTTGAGCTTCTAGTCTGGCGATAGATTGCTGTTGAGTTAGAATTAATTGTTGAAGTTGGTTAAATCTATCATCAGCTAGATTGGTCTGTTGAGGAGGTGGGTATGAAGGCTGATTATAATATGATGGCTGGTTAAACTGACTAGGCTGACCATTATTATAGGCATAATTTTGATAATTTTGCTCAAGTGAAATTTGGGTCTGAGCCTGAGTCTGTTGGGATGTCCAAGAAAAATTAAAGTTACTCCAATCTGAATTATATGAATTTGAAAATGGGTCATTAATCAATTTGGAGTATCCTTGAGTAGCTTGAACTTGTTCTTGGATAAAATATGGAAACTGTGCAGTCATAGGATATTCACTTACATGATGGGTTGGACTAGCACAGATTGAATAATTCTCCTGATAATTAGAAGATTGTTGACCTAGGGTTAGGAGTTGATCTATTTTCTGATCAAGAAGGTCAACTTTATCTAATTTTTGGACTATTAGATTCATATTAGCCATTTGATTATTATGTTTAATGTGAATCAACCATTCAATTAAGTTCAACTAAATCAGAAAAAGCGATTTCCTACCATGCATGTATTAGTGTAACCCTAATGTATGGTTTAAAAATTTTTAGAATATTTTTTTATTTTATTATTATTATTATTATTTTATTATATTAAAAATTAATTTTTTTTTTTTAATTATTTTTAATTTTAATTTAATTTAATTTAATTTAATTATTAATTTTTAGTTAGTTTAATTTTTATTTTATTTTATTTTTATTTTATTTTTAGAGGAGTAAGAAGAAGAAAGAAAGAAGAGTTCTAAAGAAGAGGTCCTAAGGAGTCCTAGAACTAAGAAGAGAGAGAAGAATTAGGTTTAATTAGGTTTGATGTTGGTTAGCAATCAAGTTGGTCAATCAATCCTGACTAAGGGTTATCCTAGATCTAGACAGCTCCTAACTGCCAAGGTCACCTTCAAGCCCTCCAAGTGTAGGATTAGCCAATCAACTAGCCAGGTAAGTGTAAGGTTCGGTGGGAGTCCCCCCGTTGCTTGCCTTAGACACCAATTGTGCTTGGCCAGGTAAGCGAACGGAACCAATTAGAAACCACCTTCCTTCGGGCCCAATCGTCCCTGAACCACTTTCCTAGACACCAGTCAAATTGACTTATCCTAACCCGGTTCAACTCTTAGGATTCCTTGTCCTATTGAGCTCGAGTTCCTAGGGTTGATGTCTAATTGATTTTAAAATTAAAGGCTTAGGTCAATGCAGGATGCTGGTTGGTTGTTTGTGGGCTAAGGAAGGGTGATCAAATCCCCACCTTATCTTGTTTAATTGGGTTGTGCCCTTAATTTGATTTAATATGAATATGCACGAAAAAAAAAAAAAAATTCAATCAAAGGGTTTTATGCAATTTAAACTAGATGCATGCAACTAATTAAATTCTGAAAGGCTTACCTTGCCTCCAGCAATCACCAAAAAAAAATAAAAATAAAAATAAAATAAAAATAAAACTAATATGATGCATGCTCTAGTTAGATTTCTAATCTTATCATGAGATTTTTTAATTAGGTTTAAATGAATATTTTTTTAAATTAATTTAAAAATAAAATAAATAAATAAATAAAATAAAAAGAAAAGAGAACTAGGGTTAGGATTGATCTCACCAGGCAAAACTTCTGATTCTTTTTGTTCTTTTTTTCTTTTCCTGCAAAATAATAAAAAAAATTAGCAAGAAAATAAAAATTTTATTTATAATTTATTTATAGAAAAATCAAAGAGATCAAAAATTTAATATCCGTGCCTTCCCCGGCAACGGCGCCAAAAACTTGATGCGTTTGCCGAATTATTTTTAATAAATCAAAGAAATCAAAATCAAAAATCAAAAACCTTCCCCGGCAACGGCGCCAAAAACTTGATAGGAACGCGATGCTGTCGTTAAGACACCGTGTTTATCAGTTTAATCCGACTTCTTAAAATTATTGAAAATTGCGTAGATAGTAGTGAGTCGGGTCGAATCCACAGGGAAGGTAGTGTTTTTAGATTTGAAATCTTTGATTTTTTAAAAGAAAAAGAAGAAAAGGATTTGAGTTTTTAAAATCAAAAGTGAAGTCGGAATATTAAAAGCAAAAATTAAAAGGTGCAGAAATTTAAATTTGGTACTAAGATCTACTAGTTAGATCTTAGCATCTACTTGCAAAGCAATAATAATTAAAGTGCAGAAATTAAATTACAATAAAAATAAAAAGCAAGAAATTAAAATGCAAAAATAAAATTTTTATTAATTAAAATTTTAGAATTTAAATACATAAAATTTAAAAAAAAAAATAAAATAAAATAGCCTGATCTCTGATCTTGGATCGGCATTGGCAGAAAGATGGTGTAGAAGCTCGGCTCTTCTTCTCGGCACCCGTTGCTTCGAAGCAGCCTTTAACCCATAGCCTGGCTTCGCCCTGTACCAAAGCTTCACCTTGATCGGAGATATTGATTTCTGATGGCCTGGGGTCCTTTTTATAGAGCTAGGAGGGCTGGATATTTTTTCTAAAGGCAATATGGGACTAATAGCCTTTGTAATCATAAAAATACAAAGAAATTTGGATAAAATTTGAATCAAAATAGCTCTGATATGACTCTGATAAATCTGATAAAATCCAGCCGTTCAACAGGAATCCAACGGTCCAAAAATCATCAAAATCGGATGCAGATAAGCTCAGATCGGGTCGGATTAAATTCTGGCCGTTGGATCGCGCTTGATCGAGGAAATCTGGCCGCAAATCGCGCTTCGGGAGTCTTGATCGCCGCCGGCAGCATTCTGGACCGTCGGATCATCGCCTGGATCGAGCGCTGCCGTCCGATGGTGATCCGCGTGATGTTTGTATCTGAATAAAATTCGGAAGCAACCACAGCCGTCCGATCCTGACCGCAAACAACCACATCCGTCCGATCGCGCAATAACTGTTCCCATGGACCGCGTGGACCGGCCGCACCGCACACCGCAACCAATCAGCGCCGCTGTTGTCGGACGAAAAGACTGAATTACCCTTGTGAGCCGCGATAAATTTCTGTAGACCCTTAAGGGGTCTAGGTCCACCACGTGGCAATCTCTGATTCGCCGGAATTTGCTGAGCTGGCGGTCCACGCCTGGATCGTGGACCGGCTGATGGCTTCAACGGCTGAGTCGGCTTGATGGCTCGGCTTGGCTTGGTGGCTCGGCTTGCGGAGCCGGCTGAGCCGTTTTCTTTTTTATTTAATTTTTATTTATTTTATATTTTTAAAAATTCATATCTTTTTCATTTTAGCTCCGTTTTACTTGAAATTTATTTCGTTGTGATCAAGAAAAATGAGCTCTTTCTATTGATAATAAAATTTTATTTTTTAATTTTTATTAATTTTTATTATTTTTTAATTAATTTTTTAATTAATAAAAATATGAATTTTTCAAAAATTATATATAAATTGATTATTAATTCTTAAAAATTAATATAAATTAATTGATAAATTAATACTTTTATTGGTGAATTTATGATGTTTATCAGAAGGTGGAGAAGAGTTGAGATTGTAGTATAATTTTTAGTGCTGACATTGAATAAAAATTTTCTTCTCTTCTTCTCTATTCCTTGAATTATTTGATCATGCTTTCATATTAAATCTCTAAGAAGTACTTCCTTATTTCTTAGCAAATCAGCAGTGGCTATGTCGATTCATGTGGGAAGAGCGTGCATTTTCGATATTTGGTATCAGAGCAGTGTTGCATGGAAGAAAGGAATACTCCTAGGATTTACTACATCCAGGATCTGTTGCAGCAGGTTTTATCCTAAAACTTTTAGTTTGCTTCGTGGTTGTCTCTAGATTGAGGTAGAGATTATTTACATGGAGGAACGGTGATACAAAAGTTTGGAAAGAGGATATAGAGCTAGTTAGATCTTCTTTGAAGGATAGTTTTGCTGGTGTGTGAGATCGTGAAGGGTGTTAGGGATTTGTTCTTGACTTGTTTGAAGTCATGGGATCAAATGGATTCAAGGTGGATTTTGAGAAGTTTGATGGCAAGAAAAACTTTACTCTACGACAGCAAAGGATAAAGGACTTATTGGTTCAGTAGAGGATCTACAAGGTATTGATAAAAAAAAGACCAAAAAAGATCAGTGCTGAGGATTGAGAAGAGTTGAAGAAAATTGCTTTTAGCACAATCCGGATGTGCTTTGCCGATCAGGTTTTGCCCGAGGTTTGCATAGAAACTTTGACAAAAATACTTCGGGAGAGACTGAAGAACACATACATGGGGAAGAACATGATGAATAAGCTGTGGTTGAAAAAATAGTTGTATAGTTTGAGGATGCCCGAAGGCGGAGATCTTATTGCACATATCCAAAGATTCAATCAGATATGTTCTGAGGTGATGATTTTGGATGTGAAGATCGATGAGGAGGATCGGGCATTGCTGCTATTATGTTCTCTCCCAGGTTCGTATGATGGTCTCATAACAACTTTAGTTTATAGGAAGGAAACCATAAACTATGAAGAGGTTGTTGGTGTGCTCAGATCAAATGAACAAAAAAAATAGATCTACAAGGGAGATCCTAAGTCTGAGATCTTGGCTGTGAACAAAAGATAGGGAAGATCAAAGGAGAAGATAAGAAGAAAATCTAATGATAGGTCAAAGTCCATGATTAGAGGAAGATGATATTGAAATGTTATAAATGTCATCAGCCTAGACACCTGAGGAGAGATTGTCCCCTTTTAAGATTAGAAAAAGGAAAGGCCAGCAAGGGAGATGATACAACTTTTGTGAGCAGTGGAGAAGACCTGCTAGCTGTATGAGATGGATCCATAGAGTATGATACTATGTGGATATTGGATTCAGCATGCTCGCACCACTATACTTCTCATCGGGAGTGGTTTGCTACCTACTAGAAAGCCGATGGTGAAAGTGTCAGTCTTGGATATGATCACCCATTCAAAGTAGCTGAAAGTGGCTCTATCAGGATGAGGATGTACGATAGAATCATTCATACATTATCAAATGTCAAGCATGTACTGAAGTTGAAAAGAAATTTGATTTCTTTGGGCTACTTGGAGGAACAGGATTATGCTTTAGTTGCCAAGCAGGGAGTGGATGTCTGAAAATTTTCAAAGGAGCTTTGGTGGTGATGAAAGGTAAAAGACTGAACAACAATCTTTAAAGATTGGAAGGCTCAGTGGTAAATGATAGTGCAGAGGTGCTAGCAGTGGCATTGGAGGAGTAGATTTTATATCAGTTATGGTACTATCAGATAGATCATATGAGTGATCATGGGCTCACTGAACTAAGCTGAAGAGGTATGATCCCGGCCCAGAAGAAAGAGGGCACAGATCTTTATGAGCCGTGCATCTTTGGCAAATAGCATAGGGTGAAGTTTGCCAGAAGTACCAAGTGCAGCAAGAGAGTGCTGGATTTAGTGCACTCGGATGTGTGGGGACCAGCTCCTGTATCAGCTAAAGGTGGGGCAAAATACTTTGTCACTTTCATTGATGATTTCTCAAGAAAGGTGTGGGTTTATCTAATCAGAGAAAAATCAGAGGTGTTTGCCTATTTCAGAGCCTGAAGAGCTGAAGTAGAGAAGGAGACAAGAAGACAGGTGAAGTGTTTGAGGTCGGACAATGGAGGAAAGTATACTAGCCTGGAGTTCATGTACTATGAGGAAAATGACATCAAATGCCATTACACAATGAAGATGACTCCCCAGTAGAATGGTGTCCTAGAAACGATGAACTGAACATTGATCGAGAAGGCACAGAGTTTGAGGTTGCAAACATCACTCCCAAAGTTCTTTTGGGGTGATGCTCTAACTTTTTCTTATTTTCTTGTGAACAAATCCCCTCATTATAAGCTGAATGGAGGCATTCCAGAGGTGGTCTAGAGTGGAAAGAAGGTAGAGCTTGGCCAACTGAAAGTCTTCGGTTGTTCAAACAGATGGAGCTGGGCAGAAAAGTATTGTCTTAGATTGAAAATCAGCATGTAGGGTCAGCAGTTCAAATAGATGTGCAGGAGCAGCCACAGACATCAGACAGAGATGTGCCAGTGGGAGTAGCTTTGCACAAGTCCCAGCATACTATTAGGAGATCGATTAGGATATGGCATTGATGAGGTTATCTCCTATGCACTCATCACTGCTAATGGAGATTTAGAGAATTATGCAAAGGCCATGGAGAGTGAGGATCATGATTCATGGATATAGGTCATGATGGAGGAGATGGAATCACTTGAGAAGAATTAGACATGGCAGCTGGTGGATCTTTCAGAGGGTGCTCGACCTATTGGCTCAAAGTTGTTGTTCACAAAGAAAGAAGTACCTTTAGAATAAGATGGAGTTAGATTCAAAACAAGGCTGGTAGCAAAGGGATACTCATAAAGAAAAGGGATTGACTACATAGAAATTTTTTGTTCTGTGGTGCGTCATACATCTATTCAAGTTTTGCTATTACTGGTGGCATAACATAACATAAAATTGGAATAGATGGATGTAAAGATGGCCTTCCTTCATGGGACTTTGGAGGAAAGAATCTACATGAAGCAGCCAGATGGTTTCATGGAGAAGGGTCAGGAAGGAAAGGTGTGTTTACTCAAAAAGTCTTTGTATGGCTTGAAACAATCCCCTCGTCAGTGGTATTGAAAGTTTGATAGCTTTGTCTTGATCCTGGGTTTCAGTAGATATGAATATGATTATTATATCTACATCAAGGATGTAGATGAGGAGGATGCCCTGTACATGTAATTATATGTAGATGATATGTTCACTGCTAGTAGAAGCATGGATGCTGTGAAAAGGTTGAAAAGGGCATTATCATCTGAGTTTGAGATGAAGGATTTGGGTCCAACTGAGAAAATTTTTGGAATAAAAATTTACAGAGATAGGTGCAAAGGAGTGCTCTATTTGTCACAAAGAAAGTATGTCCAGAAGGTTCTGGAGAGGTTTGGAATGGAGAAGGCCAAACCTGCAGAGACACCATTGCCAAGCCATATGTCTCTCTCCAAAGTTATAGAGCCCCTAATCAGAAGAGGAGAGAGAGTACATGAAATGAGTCCCTTATGCAAATATTGTAGGTAGTGTGATGTATACTATGGTATGCTGTAGACCAGATATAGCATATGTAGTGAGCACGGTTAGTAGATACATGGCTAATCCTGAGAAAGAACACTGGAAAGCATTGAAATGGATTTTGAGATATCTGCATGGAATAAGGGATTATGGTTTGGTATTTGGTTCGTAGCTAGTGAAGGAAAATCCTGATTTCTCGGTCCAGATTCGTTCAAATCAGATCAGATCAAGAGATATATTTCAAAAAATTTTTTCTTTAATCTAGATCAGATCTAAGATGTTTCAGATCTAATTATTATTATTTTAAAAATCAAAATAAAATCAGATAAATTAAATCAGATTTAATTTACCTTGATATGGGTAATCCTATTACCCATTGATGATCCTGTTTGCAGCGGAAAGTTCTGGATCTAGCCACGCAAGTGCCTGGCCTCTATCGGTATCCACTCGGGTTGGATCTGGAGATCCTCTTCTTCTCTATCACATCTCCAAAAATTAGATATGGATCTAATCTGGAGGATCTTCAAAACTCCTTTTGAAGATCAGCAGTCGTCCTTTGTAGCAGCGCAGCCTTCTAGCTTTCAATCGTCTTTCTTTGATCTGGATCGCACCAATCAAAAATCCAAAACTCCTTTTGGACGTAGAGAGGAGAGGGAGAAGGTGGTTTGGCATGGAGGAAGAGGGGAGAGGCAGCCTTGGGGCGTGGGGAATTGTGATTCCTTTCAATCACTTCCAATCACAATCTGGGTTGGGCGCAGGGTCTTATTTATTGACTGTCTGTGATCCAACTTCTCTTCTTCCCAACCAATCACAACTCTTTATGAAATCATATCTAAATTTGATTGGTGGGAATAGAGTCCCCTGGATTCCTACTTAGAGGGTGCCTAAGACCAGTCAAAGTTGGTTCTTAAGAGAACTCTATTGGAATCCAAAAAGGAGATGGAGTCCATGTCCAACAGGGACTCCTAGGCGCCTCCAGCTTGGGCACACGCCAAGGGTGGCGTGCGCCCTCTTCCATGCCAGATTCTGGCAGGGGGACAGGCCCCCACCAGTTCTCCAATAGGTGCATGACATGTGGTCAAAAGTCAAAGTGTCAATGATCAATGTTTACCAGTCAAAGGTAGACTTTTGACCAAAGTTAAAGAACAAGAAATGACAGGTGACCAAAAATGGTAGGTAATGTCTTACAAAATAAGACAACCTTTTCTGACTTGGACAACCTCCAGTCAGACTATATGAAGGCCTCTGATTGAGCACAAACTCCTTTAGCTCAGTCAGGACAACTTATTTATGATAGTAAAAGAAGAACGTTAGGTTCAATCGAGTGCTAGCATGATTTCTTTGAACCTAATTGAATCTCATTCAGATCAATTGAATTGGATCAGTTCAATTGATGACCACCAGATTCAAACCCTTGTTTGTGTGACCCAGTTAGGTTTAGTTCTGTATGGTAATGGGATATGTCATGATCTCTATCATCGACATCATCGAAACACCTTTCGATGGATCAGAACTCTTCTGATTCGAACAGCTAGAATGATCGATCATCTAAATCATTCTAATTGCTCCCAAAATCCACCAATGACACCTAGCAGTATATGGTGGCAACCCATCAGAGCTGAATGCGAACCTCTTGGTGTAGCTACCCGTGTGATTAAGTTCTTCTATCTTGAGCTCCGATCAGATTAGGGTTAAGGTAAACTCATCAAACCCTAGTCTCTGTCATATGATGTAATCATTCAATTCGAGTCCGATGTGAAAATCTAAATAGAAACTCTTTCTATTATTTCACTGTACCATGGCCATGGACTTCTGGACTTGATTCTCATGATGATCATAGGGCTGCTCCTCTACCACCGAGGTAGATAGATTCCATCTTGATGCCATCCAGTTCCTACAATGAACATGCTATAGCCAACATACGCCTCAGGGTTCCATATGGCGATCCACAACTTGGTCGGTTTAGTCTCAGACTGAGGCGATCCATTCATAGGTTAGCCGACTTAGTCTGAAACTGGGCCGACTCAGATTTTGCGGGTTATTATTTTGTGTATGTGGATTATTTGGATTTGGAGAGTTTTTCTATTTGGACTTGACCCTTTATAGAGTATATATACTAAAAATAGGTCAAGGTTGTAAGAGTGCTGAAACATACTGAATAAAAGCTCTTTTCTCTTGGAAATCTCTTCTTCTCTTCTTCTCTATTCCTTGAATTATTTGATCATGCTTCCGCATTAAATCTCTGAGAATTACTTCCTTATTTCTTAGCTAATCATCGATGGCCATGTCGATCCATGTGGGAGGAGCGTGCATTCCCGATAATCAATTGAGCTAATATAGTTCGATTGATTTGGATTAGATCCAATCAGGTTCAAGGTAATCATGCTAGCACACGATTGAGCCTAACTTTTTCCTTCTGTAATCTTTCTGATTCATCGCAACTGAGTCAAATTTGATTTGACTCATTTCTATATCTTGAATGAATTTATTTTCATCTGACTGGAATAAGTCTAGGTCAGATTAATTATGAAAATTAAATTTATTCCTAGTGCAATTGGACTAGGATCAATAGTTGACCCAATTGAGAGAATTTAGGGTCATATGATTAGAGAATTTTAGAAACTTTTCTTGAAATTATTTTGTTCTAATTTTTGGATATGTGATAGGGCACTAGCTATATGGGTGTGCAAAATTTTGTGATTTTTGGAGATATCTAGATTGGGTTTTGATAGAGTTTGATTTGGATCAAACTCTTGAGGGAAGAGTCCTAGATGCACATGGACTCTTTCTTATCCTTTCATATCGCCACCTTTCAGATGGATTTTTGATGTCAAAACCAACTAGAATCAGGGGTTTTTCATGGAGATCAGGTCCAAGAGTCCCAACGGTCAAATTAATAAGGTTTTTGGTTAAAAAGGGACTCTTTATGGCACTATGTCTTATATAAGAACTCTTCTCACAAAATTGCCTCAATGTAATTTATTTTTTTTAGAATCAAAGGAGCCTTCCCTCTGATGTCCACACCCCCTCTATCCTCTCTCTCCCTCTTCTCTACATGCCTAAAAAGTTAGGCATAAATCTAAGTTGAATGTCCAAGGTTTTAGGCACAAGATTCAGTATCTACGTGATGGTGTTCGTGAGATGAACAAGCTGCCCTCAGAAGTTATTTTGAAGGTCTTTCAAATTAGATCCAGATCTAATTTTTAAAGAAGAGATTCATGAGAAGAAGATATTCAGATCTTGCCCAATTAGATATTGGTAGAGGCTAGGCGCATGCGTGGCTCCTTCTAGAACCTTAGAAATCAACAGGATCATCGCAGGATAATTAGATTACCAAATCAGATACTTAAAATTAAATCTAATTTAATTTTATTTTTAACTTTTAATATCAAATCTCTATGATTAAATCTGAAAAGTATTAGATTTAATTAGGATTTTAAAAAAAAAATTTAAAAAATATTTCTTCAAATCTAATCAGATTTGAACGATCCTGTGCCGGAAAAATAGGTTTTTTCTTCAACTGGTATCAGAGCCAGATTGCAATTCTTCAGATCTATTTTAGATCTAATTTTATTTTTATTTTTAATCTAACATTAAAAAGATTTAGATGTCACATCAGATGTGATTAGATCTAAAATAAAAAAATAAAATTAAATCATTTAGATCTATTATGTATGCGATGCATGATTAGACTGGGAATAGAATAATTCTGTGTAGTCTAGTATAATCATGTTGTTAATTTAATTAAATATAATTTTAGATCTATTTAATTTTTATTTTTTTAATATTATAATTATTATAATCATATCTAAAAAAGAAAAAATAAAGTTTTTAATTTTTGATTTATTCATATGTGATATGAAAAGATGCATGTTTAGACTAGTTGTAGAATAGTTCTACAATTATCTAGAATAGTTTTATTTTTATATGACCAAATTTGAATCTATTTTTTAGATGTTATATATGATATTTTAGATCTAAAAAATATGCATGTTTAATTTAGTGATGATATATGAGTTGCATGCAAAGCATGTATTAGTTAGATCATTAATTATATATGTGATATAAGATCTAGATCTAACTAGTTTTGTAGTTTCAATTATATTTCTGATTAAGGTGTTCTCTTTGGCCGTTCGGTCATAAGAACAAAGTAGGATTTAAACACCCTCTCCTCCCTTTCAATGGGATGTTCTTATGGCATGTAGGGGTGCTGCACATCCGTGCTTAATCAGAAATCAGAACTTATTTTTCTACAAAACCTTAGATCCTGAAACCTTAGGATTTTGATACATATTTATTTTTATTTATGAACCCAAACTTAATTAAGAATTAAGATTATAAAACTAATTAGTTCTAAAATTAAGAATTTTTAGATCTATGATATTTTCATAAAATTGGGTTCGGGCTTGGGTAGCTCAATTAGGTTTAGCGATTGATCAAACTAAATTAAGAGTTGGTTAGGTGGGATCAAAAGTGCTTAGAATTGACCAGCCCAATAGTTGTAAGTCTGGATTAAGGTCGACGCATAGCTACATGTGATTGATCCAATTAAGACCTAATTTGGCTCTGTGGTTCGAGCCTGGATTTTAGGCTAATCCGATTAGTTCTGGTTCGATAATTTGGTGTCTAAGGCAAGTTTGGCAAATATAATTGACTGATTTTTAATAGGGAGCTACTCGATCTGAGTGCATTTCTATCGAGTTAATGGCATATCCCTTCCATCGGTCTCCCTTATCTGGCCATTTATGTCAATCCAGTTCTGATTTGAGGTGGCTAATAGTTCAAGCTAACCCATGCCACTGGGCTTATCATAACCATTATGACTGAGTCAAGTCTAAGAGACCTAAATTGAATCTCCCAAAGAAAAGATTAAGTCAATTGATCTTCCACTATTGTAGATATGCGGGTCTTTCCTGGGGTTGATTGCTCTCGACTGGTTATAGTGGCTCAGTTTCATTGAGAAGATGCAACCACATCTATTAGGCATTGGATGCTACGGGTTGGAGGATGGGTTGGGCTCAATATTCTGGATATGATGAGGGATCCAATTAGAACTCTAATTTATGCAAATGGTGGGTCTGACTTAACTAAGGAGTGGATCAATATTTCAGATACGATGAGATTCACAAATTAGAGATCAAGATTAGGTGCATCATGATTAGAAAATCATTGGATAAGAGTTGTCCACTCATCGATTGACCCATCACCAATAACTATCAGATGAGATGGTGAGCCAATCGATGAAACCGCACCATCCACTAGAAATCAATTGATCACGAAGATTTTCGCATCTCTGCCCAGGGAGTGTAGGGATCCAACAAAATAGTGGGAGCTTAATTTATTTAAAAATAAAATTTTTAAATAAATTAATTAAGTCTAATTATAAAATCTAACTAGAAACTTTGACTTTATAGAAAAATGTCTGCATCCAATCCACTAGCCCGTATCCTGGACACCCAAAGACTGATCGGACCCAACTTTAAGGATTGGCTTCAAAACTTCAAAATTATTTTGGATTCCAAGAAGTTGACTCATGTGTTGGAATAGGATCCTCTCACTTTACTAGTCCATCCATCTGTTGATTAGAGAGCATCTCTAGAGAAGTGGATGGATGATGATAATAAGATCAGGTATTACATGTTGGGCTTGATGTCTGATGAGCTCTAGCACCAACATGAAGATATTAAGATTAGCCGTTGGCTCACCTGTAAGAGTTATTTGGTGAACAAAGTCGTGCAATCAAATATCAAGTCACTAGAAGACTTTTTAAGGCTCAAATACGTGATGGACAGTCAGTTCAAGATCATTGTATGATGATGATCAAGGATTTAGAAGAGCTTGAGAAGCTTGGTGTCAAGTTGGACAAGGATTTACATATTGAAATAATTTTGCAATCCTTGACTGATGTGTATGGATAGTTTATCATAAACTACCATATGCATAAACTATAGAATACTCTGGCAGAACTTGTTAATATGTTGATTATTGCTGAGCTTTCTATGAAAGGTTCTAAAGGCTCAGTACTTGCTGTGGAGTGGACTTCTTTCAAGAGAAAATTTTTTGGAAAGAAGATGAAGTTCGTGAAGAAGCAGAAGGTGAATGGTGGGAAGAAGAAGAAGATAGAGCCGAAGAAGAAGGCTGCTGATAAAGAAAAATATTTTCATTGCAACACAAATGATCATCAGAAGCAGAACTATCCCTTGTACCTGGCCAGCCTGAAAAATAAGAAGGAGGCAGGTCCTTCTGGAGGTATGTTCGTTATAGAATCTAACCTTATGGTTTCTTTTGCATCCAGTTGGATGCTTGAGTCTGGTTTTAGTGCTCACTTATGCACTTCTATGCAGGATCTTGAGGATAGCAGGAGGCTGAGGGATGGTGAGATAATCCTACATATTAAGAATGGAGCAAGAGTTGTTGCAGTGGCTGTGAAAACGTACCCTCTATGATTACCATTAGAATTAGATTTAGTTCTTAGAGACTATTTTTATATGCCTGTAGCAAGTTGGAATTTGATTTTTATTTCATGTTTAGCACAGGAAGGCTATGTAATTAGTTTTCTTAAGGACTATTGTAATATTCTTTATAAAAAAAATAAAATTGCAAGTGGTTACCTTATAAATGGTCTCTATCAGTTATATATTGATGTTTCTATTTTCAATATCAAGCAAAATGTGAATGCCATAGGATCAAAATGACCTAGGGATAGTCTAGATGATAGATATCTATGGCACCTTAGGCTAGGTCATGTAGCGGAAGACAGGGTTAACAAATTGGAGAAATCTGGGCTATTGAGTCCGTTGACTTTCGAGTCATATCCAATTTGTAAATCATGCCTTCATGGCAAAATGACCAAGCTTTCTTTTATAGAACATGGAGAAAGGGCCACAGACCTACTTGTCCTAGTACATACTGATGTGTGCTATCCATTTGATATGCTGGCTAGAGGCAACTATGTCTACTTCATCATCTTTATCGATGATTTATCTTGATACGGGTAAATCTAAAGCTTTTGAAAAATTTAAAGAATTCAGACATGAAAAACAAAAATAAACTAGAAAACCCATTAAGATTTTTCGATCAGATCGAGGAGGTGAATACCTTAGTCAAAAATTTCTAGACTATCTTAACTAAAATGGCATAGTCTCTCAACGGACTCCACCTAAAACACCTTAACTCACTGAGATTTCAGAATGGAGAAATCGAACCTTATTAGATATGGTCTGATCTATGATGAGCTTCACGAACCTCCTTGTGTTTCTTTGGGGACATAGTCTAATGACCGCTATATACTTACTAAATAGGGTTTCGTCTAAAATCATTCCTACTATAGTGTATGAGATGTGGCATGGTAAGAAACAAAGTCTGAGTCACCTCAAAATTTGGGATTGTCCGACTCATGTCAAGAGACAACAGGCAGATAAGTTAGAGTATAAGTCTTTTAAAGCTCGGTTCATAAGATATCCTAAAGAGTCATTAGAATATTATTTTCTATATTTCGGAAGACCACAATGTGATTGTGAGTCAACATGCCATCATTCTTGAAAAATAGTTTATTCAAAATGATGGCATCAAAAGGTAGATTAGGCTTGAGGAGAAAGTCTCCCAAGAGCAACGAGCTAAGGACCCTATGAAATTCAATCAGATTGAGCTAGTCCAATCACTACCTCCTCCACCTCGTTGATCAGAAAGGATTTTTCATCCTCCTAATGAAGGGAAATCCTGATTTTTCGGTCCAGGTTCGTTCAGATCTGATTAGATCAAGAGATATATTTCAAAACTTTTCTCTTGATCTCAATCAGATCTTGATATGTTTCAGATCTGATTCTTATTATTTTAACAAATAAAATAAAATAAGATAAATTAAATCAAATTTAATTTACCTGATTTGGGTAATCCTATTACCCTGTAGATGATCCTGATTGCAGCGGAAGGTTCTGGATCTTAGCCACGCAAGCGCCTGGCCTCTACCGGTATCCACTCGGGTTGGATCTGGAGAACCTCTTCTTCTCTATCACACCTCCAAAAATCAGATCTGGATCTGATCTGGAGGATCTTCAAAACTCTTTTGAAGATCTGCAGTCGTCCTTTTGCAGCAGCGCAGCCTTCTTGCTTTTGATCGCCTTTCCTTGATCTGAATCGCACCAAACTAAGTCCAAAACACTTTTGGACGTGGAGAGCAAGGGGAGAAGAGAGTATGGAGGGGAGAGGCAGCCTTGGACGTGGGAAATCTCTATTGAATTCACTTTGCACTTGGAATTAGGGTTGGGCGCAGGGTCTTATTTATAGACCTCTTGTGATCCAACTCCTCTTCCTCTCAACCAATCACAACCCTTTGTGAAATCAGATCTAAATCTGATTGGTTGGAAATAGAGACCCCTGGATTCCTCCTTAGAGGGCGCCTAAGACCAGTCAAACTGGATTCTTAGTAGAACTCTGATTGGAATCCAAAAGGGAGGTGGAGTCCTTGTCCAACAAGGACTCCTAGGCGCCTCCTACTTGGGCTCACGCCACCCTTGGCGTGCGCCCTTCTCCTTGCCAGGTTCTGGCAGGGGGACAGGCCCCCACCAGCTCTCCAATAGGTGCATGACATGTGGTCAAAAGTCAAAGGGTCAATGGTCAACGTTTGACCAGTCAAAGGTAGACTTTTGACCAAAGTCAAAGAACAAGAAATGGCAGGTGACCAAAAATGGCAGGTAATGTCTTACAAATAAGACAACCTATTCTGACTTGGACAACCTCCAGTCAGACCATATGAAGGCCTCTGATTGAGCACAAACTCCTTTGGCTCAGTCAGGACAACTTATTTATGATAGTAAAAGAAGAACGTTAGGTTCAATCGAGTGCTAGCACGATTTCCTTGAACCTAATTGAATCTCATTCAGATCAATTGAACTAGATCAGTTCAATTGATGATCACCAGATTCAAACCCTTGTTTGTGTGACCCAGTTAGGTTCAGTTCTGTATGGTAATGGGATATGTCATGATCTCTATCATAGACATCATCGAAACTCCTTTCGATGGATCAGAACTCTTCTGATTCGAACAGCTAGAATGATCGATCATCTAAATCATTCTAATTGCTCCCAAAATCCACCAGTGACACCTAGCAGTATATGGTGGCAACCCATCAGAGCTGAATGCGAACCTCTTGGTGCAGCTACCTGTGTGATTAAGTTCTTCTATCTTGAGCCCCGATCAGATTAGGGTTAAGGTGAACTCGTCAAACCCTAGTCTCTGTCATATGATGTAATCATTCGATTCGAGTCCAATGTGAAAATCTAAATAGAAACTCTTTCTATTATTTCACTCTACCATGGCCATGGATTTCTGGACTTGATTCTCATGATCATCATAGGGCTGCTCCTCTACCACCGAGGTAGATAGATTCCATCTTGATGCAATCCAGTTCCTACAATGAACATGCTATAGCCAACATACACCTCAGGGTTCCATATGGCTAGGAGACCGAGTAATGGTGTAGTCAAACTATAACACCCTCAAGGTGAACTGCCGATGCATCTCAGGTCAAAGAACCAGACACACTACTGCAGCATCGAGTCAGTCATTGACGAGAAGGTAGACTTCCTAATGACTACTCGAGGTGGTCACGCTCAGTGCCCTCGTTCTCTAACGAGTACCTGTACTCTCGCTCCGGTGTCTCCACACCGTAGACTCAAGACTCATCTACTAAAGAGAAGCGATCGTACACCAACCTTCCGGATCAATCACCATCCTCGTGATGATCCTATGGTCGGGAGCTGTTTATGAGTTAATAATGATTATTCATGTCTTAAATTTTCAACTCTTGAAAATATGAATTATCATTACCATTAACTCAAAGGATGTATCACAGACACTAAATACACATATGTGATAGAAAATAACCCATTTCATTAATTATAGTCAAAATTACAATTTTGCCCCTAGAAGTGTATTACAAGTGTCAGCCAATTCTGGCTTCTAGGGCACATATATCTAACAATCTCCCACTTGTCCTAAAGCCAATTGGCTACAAGTCTAAGTCCCATCTTCTCAAGGTGGGCTTCGATCTTCTGCTGGCCCAACGGCTTTGTAAGTGGGTCTGCCACATTATCTGCGGAGTTGACTCTCTTGACCTCAACGTAACCTTTCTCAAGGTAATCGCGGATGAGATGGTATCACCGTTTGCTTGGAACTCTTCCAGCACAAACAGTCTGCCAGATGTCGACTTTCGATCATCTATATCGGACATGAAGTCCGAGTCTGTGTATCCCTGAACTTGGAGTTCTCCGTTACCAAAGACCAACATCATATCCTTAGTTCTTCTCAAGTACTTAAGGATACATTTCACAGAAGTCCAGTGTTCTTCACCTGGATTTGACTGATATCTGCTTGTGACACTCACAGCATGGGCTATATCAGGTCGTGTACATAGCATGGCATACATGAGGCTCCCTATTGCAGAAGCATAAGGGATCTTGCTCATGCGTTCTATTTCCTCAGGTGTGCTGGGGCACATCTTCTTGGAAAGATGAATACCATGTCTGAAGGGTATTAATCCCCTCTTAGAGTTTTCCATACTAAACCTCTTTAGTACTTCCTCTATGTACATCTTCTGTGAAAGTCCTAGCATCCTATTCGGTCTATCCCTATAGACCTTAATTCCTAGAATAAAGGATGCTTCACCTAGGTCTTTCATGGAGAATTCCTTGGACAACCACATCTTGACTGATGTCAACATGGGAATATCATTCCCAATAAGGAGGATGTCATCCACGTACAATACGAGGAAGACAACAGCGCTCCCACTGACCCTTTTGAAAACACATGGTTCCTCTTCATTTTTGATGAAACCAAACTTTTTGATCACATCATTGAAACGAGTGTTCCAGCTCCGAGATGCTTGCTTAAGTCCATATATGGACCTTTGCAGCTTGCAAACCTTGTGATCAGTATCACTGGATGTGAAACCTAGCGGCTGTTCCATATAGATATCTTCCTCAAGATATCCATTTAGGAATGCCGTTTTCACGTCCATTTGCCATATTTCATAATCGAAATAGGCTGCAACAGCAAGCAATGTGCGGATGGATTTTAGCATAGCTACCGGGGAAAAGGTATCCTGATAGTCAATGCCTTCACGTTGACTATAACCTTTTGCCACCAGTCTAGCCTTGAATGTCTCCACATTCCCATCTGCACCAATCTTTCTCTTGAAGATCCATTTACACCCAATAGGTACTATACCTTCTGGTGGATCTACCAAGGTCCAGACTTGGTTTGAGTGCATCGAGTCGATTCTCTGACTTCATTGCCTCAAGCCATTTCTCGGAGTCGATATCTGATATCGCCTCGTTGTAGGTTTTGGGATCATCACCATGAGCACCATTACCTATGAGGAACATTTCCTCTACATCCTCTGAAATAATACCTAAGTATCTTTCAGGGGGACGGGAAACTCTTTCCGATCTACGAGGTGGAGGAGGTAGTGTTCTTATTGGCTCAACCTGATTTGGTTCCACTTGGTCCTTAGCTCGTTCTGCTTGTGAGACTTTCTCATCAAGCTTAATCTGCTTTCCAATGCCACTATCTTGAATAAACTATTTTTCAAGAAATATGGCATGTCGACTCACAATCACATTGTGGTCTTCTGGAATGTAGAAATAGTATCCTAATGACTCTTTAGGATATCCTATGAATCGAGCTCTAAAGGACCTAAACTCTAACTTGTCCGCTTGTTGTCTTTTGACATGAGCCGGACAACCCCAAATTCTGAGATGACTCAGACTTGGTTTCTTACCGTGCCATATCTCATACGGTGTGGTAGGAACGGTTTTAGAGGGAACCCTATTCAGTAAATAGATTGAAGTTAATAATGAATGTCCCCAAAGAAAATCAGGGAGGTCTGTGAAGCTCATCATGGATCGAACCATATCCAATAGAGTCCGATTTCTCCGTTCTGAAACCCCGTTGAGTTGAGGTGTTCCTGGTGGAGTCCATTGAGAGACTATGCCATTTTCCTTAAGATAGTCTAGGAATTCCCGGCTAAGGTATTCACCTCCTCGATCTGATCGAAGAACCTTAATGGGTTTTCCAGTTTGTTTTTCTACTTCATGTCTGAATTCTTTGAACTTTTCAAAAGGCTTCAGACTTGTGTCTCATAAGATACACATACCCATACCTAGACAGATCATCGGTAAAGGTAATGAAGTAGACAAAATTGCCTCTAGCCGGCACATCAAATGGGCCGCACACATCAGTATGTACTAGGGCAAGGAGATCTGTGGCCCTCTCCCCATGTCCAACAAAAGGGAGTTTAGTCATTTTGCCTTGAAGACAAGATTCACAAGTTGGATATGACTCAAAAGTCAATGGACTCAATAGCCCATTTTTCTCCAATTTGTTAATCCTATCTTCTGCTATATGACCTAATCTCAGGTGCCATAGATATCTGTCGTTTGGACTATCCCTAGGTCGTTTGGCATTCACGTTTTGCTCGATAGTTAAAATAGGTACATCAATATGCAACTGATAAAGACCATTAACAAGGAAACCATTTGCAATTTTATTTCTTTCATAAAGAATGTTACAATGGTCCTTAAAGAAGGTGATCACATAACCTTCTTGTGCTAAGCATGAAACAGAAATCAAATTCCTGCTAGCTGCAGGCACATAATAACAGTCTTTTAAAACTAAGTCTAAACCAGATGGTAATCGCAGAGGGTATGTTCCCACGGCTACTGCAGCAACTCTTGCTCCATTACCGACGCGTAGGATCATGTCTCCATCCCTCAGCCTCCTGCTATCCTCAAGACCCTGCATAGAAGTGCACAGATGAGCACTAGAACCAGAGTCAAGCACCCAACTGGATGCAGAAGAAACCGTAAGGTTAGACTCAATAACGAGCATACCTCCAGAAGGACCTTCCTTCTTGTTCTTCAGGGTGGCCAGGTAAGTAGGGCAGTTCCGCTTCCAATGGCCGTCGCTGTTGCAATGGAAACACTTTCCTTTGCCATCGGCCTTTTTCTTCGATTCTGCCTTCTTCTTCTTTGATCCTTCCACCTTTTGCTTTTTCACAGACTTCTTTTTCTTTCCATAAGACTTTCTTTTGGAAGAAGTCCGTTCCATAGCAAGAACTGAGCCTTTAGAACCTTTCATAGAAAGCTCAGCGGTAACCAGCATATTCATTCAACTCGGCCAAGGAATTTTGAAGTTTATGCATGTGGTAATTCATGATGAATTGCCCATATGCATCAGTCAAGGATTGCAGAATAATATCGTTCTGCAGATCCAAGTCCAACTTCACACCGAGCTTCTCAAGCTCTTCCATGTCCTTGATCATTGTCAGACAGTGATCTTGGACTGACTGCCCATCACGCATCTTAGCCTTAAAAAGTCATTTTCGTGACTTGATATTTGGCTGCGCGACTCTGTTCACCAAACATCTCCTGCAGGTGAGCCAACATTTGGCGAGCAGTCCCGATATCTTCATGTTGGCGCTGGAGCTCATCAGACATCGAGCCCAACATGTAAGTATCTGGCCTTATTATCTTCGTCAATCCATTTTTCCAGAGACGCTCTCTGTTCAAGTGGATGGACGAGCTGGTAAGGTGGGAGGGTCCTGGTCCAAAACATGGTGTTAACTTCTCTGAACCCAAAACAATTTTGTAGTTCCTGAGCCAATCTTTATAATTGGGTCCAGTCAGTCTATGTGTGTCCTAGGATACGTGCCAAGTGGGTTGGACGCAGACATTTTCCTGTAGAGAGTCAAAGATTCTAGTTAGATACTGTAATTTTGACTTGACCAATTTGTTTAGGGATTTTATTTTTAAACAAATTAGCTCCCACTATTTTCTCGGATCCCTACACTCCCTCTGTAGAGATGCGAAAATCTCCACGATTAATGATTTCTAGTGGGTGGTGCGGTCTCACCAACTGACTCATCACCTCACCTAACAGTTATTGGTGATGGGTTAGCCAATGAGTGAACAACTCTTGTTCAATGATTCTCTAATCATGGTGCACCCAAACTTGGTCTCTAATTCATGAATCTCACCGTATCCGGAATATTGATCCACTCCTTAGTTAAGTCAGACCCACCATTTGCATAGACTGGGTTCCTAATTGAGTCTCTCACCGTATCCGGAATATTGAGCCCAACTCATCCTCCAGCCCATAGCATCCAATGCCTAATAGACATGGTTGCATCTTCCCGGTGCAACTGAGCCACTGTATCCAGCCGAGAACAATCAACCCCGGGAAGGGCCCGCACATCTACAATGGTGGAAGACCTCAGACTTAATCTTTTCTTAGGGAGAATTGATTCAGGTCTCATTAAACTAGACTTGGCTTAGTCATAACAATTATGACTAACCTAGTGGCATGGGTTAGCTCGGATTATTGACCACCTCAGATCAGAACTGTGTCAACAGATATGGCCAGGTAAGTGAGACCGGTGGAAGGAATATGCCATTAACTCGTACAAGAACGCATTCAGGTCGAGTAGCTTCCAATTAAAAACCAGTCGGTCGTCTGTGCCAAACTTACCTTAGACACCAAATTGTTGAGTCAGAACCAATTGGGTTAGCCTACAATCCAGACTCTAACCTCTGAGCCTAATTAGGTCTTGCTTGATCGTGACTCGATCTTGACCCAGACTTAATCCTATTAGGCTGGTCAATTTAAGCATTGTTGATCCCATCTAACCAACTCTTGATTCGGTTTGATCAACCGCTTAGACCTAATTGAGCTACCCAAGCCCGAACCCAGTATTATGAATATGTCTTAGATCTGAAATTCTCAATTTTAGACCTAATTAATATTCCATAAACTTAATTCTTAATTAAGTAGGGTTCATAAACAAAATATGCACAATAAATCCTAGGGTTTCAGGATCTAGGGTTTTGCAGAAAGTAAGTTTTGGGTTTCTGATTAAGGACGAACACGCAGCACCCCTACACATCATAAGAACACCCCATCGAATGGGAAGAGAGGGCCTTTAAACCCTTCTTCGTTCTTATGACCGGACGGCCAAGAGGAACGCCTTAATCAGGAACATTCAATACTACAAAACAGTTATATCAGATCTATATCATATATCTCATATATAAAGTAGATCTAATCATGGCATATTTTGCATACATCTCATGTATCATAATCATGCATGTTTTTCAGATCTAAATTATCTCATAATAATCTAAAAAATTAGATTTAAATTGATCTAATCAAAATAAATTCTAATCTAGACAATTATGTAGAACTATTCTACAACTAGTCTAGACATGCATCAATCATATCTCATATGATATTTCAAAAATTAAATAATTTTTATTTGCTATTTTATCAGATGTTATTATAACACTTATAATATCAAGAAAATAGTAAATAAAAAGATCTAAAATATGATTTAATCATCGGATTAAATCAAAAGACATGCAAAACTATTCTATAGAACTATTCTATTCTAGAACTAGTCATGCATATCTTCTAATCTTAGATCCAAATTCATTTAATTTTAATTTTTTCTGATTTCAGATCTGATCACATCTCATGTGACATCTGAAATCACTTTATTTTCTAATTAAAATAAATTTAAAATCAGATCTAAACAATTTTAGAACCATGGCTCTGATACCAGTTGAAGGGAAATCCTGATTTCCCGGTCCAGGTTCGTTCAGATCTGATCAGATCAAGAGATATATTTCAAAAATTTTTCTCTTGATCTCTCAATCAGATCTTGATATATTTTCAGATCTGATTCTTATTATTTTAATAAATAAAATAAAATAAGATAAATTAAATCAAATTTAATTTACCTGATTTGGGTAATCCTATTACCCTGTTAGATGATCCTGTTTGCAGCGGAAGGTTCTGGATCTTAGCCACGCAAGCGCCTGGCCTCTACCGGTATCCACTCGGGTTGGATCTGGAGATCCTCTTCTTCTCTATCACACCTCCAAAAATTCAGATCTGGATCTGATCTGGAGGATCTTCAAAACTCTTTTGAAGATCTGAGCAGTCGTCCTTTTGCAGCAGCGCAGCCTTCTTGCTTTTGATCGCCTTTCTTTGATCTGAATCGCACCAACCAAGGTCCAAAACTCCTTTTGGACGTGGAGAGCAAGGGGAGAAGAGACTATGGCATGGAGAAGGAGGGGAGAGGCAGCCTTGGGGCGTGGGAAATCTCTATTGAATTCACTTTCATTAGAATCTGAGTTGGGCGCAGGGTCTTATTTATAGACTAAGCTTGTGATCCAACTCCTCTTCCTCCCAACCAATCACAACCCTTTGTGAAATCAGATCTAAATCTGATTGGTTGGGAATAGAGACCCCTGGATTCCTCCTTAGAGGGTGCCTAAGACCAGTCAAAGTTGGATTCTTAGAAGAACTCTAATTGGAATCCAAAAAGGGAGATGGAGTCCTTGTCCAACAAGGACTCCTAGGCGCCTCCAACTTGGGCACACGCCTACCCTGGGTGGCGTGCGCCCTTCTCCTTGCCAGGTTCTGGCAGGGGGACAGGCCCCCACCAGCTCTCCAATAGGTGCATGACATGTGGTCAAAAGTCAAAGTGTCAATGGTCAACGTTTGACCAGTCAAAGGTAGACTTTTGACCAAAGTCAAAGAACAAGAAATGGCAGGTGACCAAAAATGGCAGGTAATGTCTTACAAATAAGACAACCTTATTCTGACTTGGACAACCTCCAGTCAGACCATATGAAGGCCTCTGATTGAGCACAAACTCCTTTGGCTCAGACAGGACAACTTATTTATGATAGCAAAAGAAGAACGTTAGGTTCAATCGAGTGCTAGCACGATTTCCTTGAACCTAATTGAATCTCATTCAGATCAATTGAACTAGATCAGTTCAATTGATGATCACCAGATTCAAACCCTTGTTTGTGTGACCCAGTTAGGTTCAGTTCTGTATGGTAATGGGATATGTCATGATCTCTATCATCGACATCATCGAAACTCCTTTCGATGGATCAGAACTCTTCTGATTCGAACAGCTAGAATGATCGATCATCTAAATCATTCTAATTGCTCCCAAAATCCACCAGTGACACCTAGCAGTATATGGTGGCAACCCATCAGAGCTGAATGCGAACCTCTTGGTGCAGCTACCTGTGTGATTCAGTTCTTCTATCTTGAGCCCCGATCAGATTAGGGTTAAGGTGAACTCGTCAAACCCTAGTCTCTGTCATATGATGTAATCATTCGATTCGAGTCCAATGTGAAAATCTAAATAGAAACTCTTTCTATTATTTCACTCTACCATGGCCATGGATTTCTGGACTTGATTCTCATGATCATCATAGGGCTGCTCCTCTACCACCGAGGTAGATAGATTCCATCTTGATGCAATCCAGTTCCTACAATGAACATGCTATAGCCAACATACACCTCAGGGTTCCATATGGCTAGGAGACCGAGTAATGGTGTAGTCAAACTATAACACCCTCAAGGTGAACTGCCGATGCATCTCAGGTCAAAGAACCAGACACACTACTGCAGCATCGAGTCAGTCATTGACGAGAAGGTAGACTCCCTAATGACTACTCGAGGTGGTCACGCTCAGTGCCCTCGTTCTCTAACGAGTACCTGTACTCTCGCTCCGGTGTCTCCACACCGTAGACTCAAGACTCATCTACTAAAGAGAAGCGATTGTACACCAACCTTCCGGATCAATCACCATCCTCGTGATGATCCTATGGTCGGGAGCAATTTATGAGTTAATAATGATTATTCATGTCTTAAATTTTCAACTCTTGAAAATATGAATTATCATTACCATTAACTCAAAGGATGTATCACAGACACTAAATACACATATGTGATAGAAAATAACCCATTTATTAATTTATAGTCAAAATTATAATTTTGCCCCTAGAAGTGTATTACAAGTGTCAGCCAATTCTGGCTTCTAGGGCACATATATCTAACACCTGTGTCATACAAGATGTCAGCACTAGCTTCATAGCTGAAGGTATAGTACCTATTGGATGTAAATGGATCTACAAGAGAAAGATAGGTGCAGATGAAAATGTGGAGACATTCAAAGCTAGGTTAGTGGCAAAAGGGCATAGTCAGCGCGAAAGCATTGACTATCAGGATACCTTCTCGCCAGTAGCCATGCTAAAATCCATCCACACATTATTTGCTATTGCAGCCTATTTTGATTATAAAATATGATAGATGGACGTAAAAATGACCTTCTTAAATGGATATCTTGAGAAAGATATCTATATACAATAGTTGCTAGGTTTCACATCCAGTGATGCTGAACACAAGGTCTGCAAGCTACAAAAGTCCATTTATGGACTTAAGCAAGCATCTCAGAGCTGGATTGCTCATTTCAATGATGTGATTAAATCATTTGGATTCATCAACAACGAGGAGGAACCATGTGTGCTCAAAAAGATCAGTGGGAGTGCTGTTGTCTTCTTCATACCGTATGTAGATGACATCCTTCTTATTAGGAATGATATTTTCATGTTGACCATAGTTAAAATGTGGTTATCAAAAGAGTTCTCTATGAAAGACCTAGGAGAGGCATATTTTAATCTAGGAATTAAGGTCTATAAGGATAGACCGAATAGGATGCTGGGTCTCTCATAGGAGATGTACATAGAGGAGGTGCTAAAGAGATTTAGTATGGAAAACTCCAAGAGAGGATTAGTGCCCTTCAGACATGGCATTCATCTCTCCAAGAAGATGTGTCCCAACACACCTGAGGAGATTGAACGCATGAGCAAGATCCCTTATGCTTCGGTAATGGGAAGCCTCATGTATGCCATGCTATGTACACGACCTGATATCGCCCATGCTATGAGTGTCATAAGTAGATATCAGTCGAATCCAGGTGAAGTGCACTGGACTTCTATGAAATGAATCCTTAAGTACTTGAGAAGGACTAAGGATATGTTCTTGATTTTTGGTAATGGAGAACTCCAAGTCTAGGGTTATATAAACTCAGATTTTATGTTTGATATAGATGATCGAATGTCAAAATCTGGTAGTCTGTTTGTGTGTAATGGTGTTGTTGTTAGCTGGAAGAGTTTCAAGCAGACTGTGATAGCAGTTTCCACCATGGAAGCAGAATACATCGCTGCATTGAAAGCTGCAAAGGAGGCATTCTGGTATAAGAAGTTCATCGCAAAACTTAGAGTGATGCCATCAGATGGCGTTCCTCTGTACTGTGACACCAATAGCACCATAGCCCTAGCTAAGGAGCCGAGGTCTCATAAAAAATCTAAGTACATCAAGCAGTGATTCCACCTCATCCGCGATTACCTCGAGAAGGATTACATTGAGGTCAAGAGAGTCGACTTCACGGACAATATGGCAGATCCACTAGCGAAGCATTTAGGCCAGTAAAAGATCGAAACCCACCTTGAGAAGATGGGACATAAATTTGTAGCCAATTGGCTTTAGGTCAAGTTGAAGTTTGTTAGATGTGTGTCCTAGAAGTCAGATTGGCTAATACTTGTAATACACTTCTAAGTGCAATTTTATAATTTTGATTATAAATTAATAAAAAGATTATTTTTCTATCATAGTGTATTTAAAGTGTATATGATACATCCTTTGAGTTAATGGTAATGACAATTGATATTTTTAAAGAGTTGAAAATTTAAGATATGAATTTTTATAATTAACTCATAAACTGCTCCTGATCGTAGGATCATCATGAGGATGGTGATTGATCCGAAAGGTTGGTGTACGATTACTTCCTTTGAGTAGATGAGTCCTAATTCTACAGTGTGGAGACATCGGAGTGAGAGTATAGGTACTCGTTAGAGAACGAGGGCACTGAGCGTGACCACCTCGAGCATTCATAAGGAAGTCTACCTTCTCGTCGATGACTGGCTCTATGTTGTAGTAGTGTGCCTAGTTCTTTGACCTAAGGTGCATCGGTAATTCACCTTGAGGGTGTTGTAGTTTGAATACACCATAACTCGATCTCCTAGCCATTCAGAATCTTGTGGTGTATGTTGGCTATAGTACATTCATTGTAGAAATTGGACTGCATCAACAAGAGATCTATCTACCTCAGTAGATGAGGAGTAGCCCTATGATGATCATGAGAATCGAGTCTATAAGCCCATGGCCATGGCAGATTGAAGATGATAGAAAGAGTTTCTATAAGGATTTCACAAATGACTCGAATCGAATGATTAATTTATATATAAGATATTTGGTTTGATGAGTTCACCTTAACCCTAATCCTATCGGAGCTCAAGATAGAAGAACCCAATCACATAGGTAGCTACACCGAAAGGTTTATTTTTAGTTCTGATGGATTGCCACCATATACTGCTAGGTATCACTGGTAGATTTTGGAAGCAATTAGAATGATTTTGATGATCGATCATTCTAATTGTATGAATCAAAAAAATTCTGATCTATCGAAAGGTGTTTCGATGATGTTGATGATGGAGATCACGACATGTCTCATTACTATATAGAGCTGAACCTAACTGGATCATACAAATAAAGGTTTGAGTCTAGATGTCATCAATTGAGCTAACCTAGTTCAATTGATTTGGATTAGATCCAATCAGGTTTATGGTAATCGTGATAGCACACGATTGAGCCTGACTTTCTCCTTCTGTAATCTTTCTAATTCAACGCAATTGAGTCAAATTTGATTTGACACATTCTATATCTTGAATGAATTTATTTTCATCTGACTGAAATAAGTCTAGGTCAGATTAATTATGAAAATTAAATTTATTTCTAGTGCAATTGGACTAGGGTCAATAGTTGACCTAATTGAGAGAATTAAGGGTCACATGATCATAGAATTTTAGAAAATTATATAAAAATTATTTTGCTCTAATTTTTGGATATGTGATAGGGGATGAGTTATACTTTGAGTGTGCAAGATTTCATGATTTTTGGAGGTGCCTAGGCTCAGGTTTTATAGAGTTTTATTTGGATCAAACTCTTGAGGAAAGAGTCCTAGATGCACAAGGACTCTTCCTTATCCTTTCATACCGCCACCTTCCTGTTGGATTTTTGGCATCAAAACTAGAAGAGATCTGGGGTTTTTCATGGAGATCAGGTCCAAGAGTCCCAATGGTTGAATTAATAAGGTTTTTGGTCAAAAAGGAAATCTTTATGGCGCCATGTCTTGTATAAGAACTCTTCTCATGAAATTGCCTCAACGTAATTTATTTTTTTCACACCCAAAGGAGCCTTCCCTATAATATCCATGCCCCTCTATCCTCTCTCTCCCTCTCTTCTATATGTCTAAAAAGTTAGGCACAAATCTGAGTTGAAGGTCCAAGGTTTTTGGCATAAGATACAGCATCTACGCGATGGTGTTCGTGAGACGAATAGGCTACTCTCAAAATTCATTTTGAAGGCTTTTCAAATCAGATCTAGGTCTAATTTTTGAAGGGATTCATGAGGAGAGGACGTTCAAATCCTATTCGAGTGGATACTGGTGGAGGCCAGGCACATGCATGGCCCCTTTCAGAATCTCAGGAATCAATAGGATCATCATAGGATAATTAGATTACCAAATCAGATAGTTGAAATTAAATCTAATTTAATTTTACTTTTAACTTTTAATATTAGATCTCTATGATCAGATTCGAGAAGTCATAGTTCTGATTAAAATTTTAGAAAAAAAAATTTAAAATATTTCTTCAGATCAAATCAGATCTGAACGATCCTATGTTGAAATAGGATTTTCCTTCACTTGCCTCAGAACCAAGAAAAGCTCGTCCCAATTTGGGAAGGACCTTACGAGGTCAGGGAGGTTGTCCGACCTGAGGTGTATTACTTGAAAGAGCTTAGGGAGCCAACCTACCCCGACCGTGAAATTCGAAAAACTTGCGGATGTATTATCAATAACTTCATTGCAATAAAATCCCTTTACCTTAGCATCTTAGTCCTTATAAAATGGTAATGATAGGAAATAATCTCCTAAGCTTCATCGTTGGGCAAAAAAATAGTCATGTTAGGAATGGAAGGAGAACCTCGTCCTAACATGAACAAGACGAAGGCCTCATTAATATAAGATGAGAGGAGGGGAGAGGCCCTAGCAGTGGCCCTTACGTGTTCCTACGGTCATGTTAGGAATAGGAGGAGAATCTCATCCTAACATGAGCAAGACAAAGGCCTTGTTAATATAATGTGAGAGGAGAACAGAGGCCCTAATAGTGGCCCTTACGTGTTCCTACAGTCATGTTAGGAATAGGAGGAGAACCTCATCCTAACATGAGCAAGACGAAGGTCTCATTAGTATAAGACGAGAGGAGGGAAGAGGCCCTAGCAACAGCTCTTGCATGCCCCTACAGTTATGTTAGGAATAGAAGAAGAATCTCGTCCTAACATAACCAAGATGAAGGCCTCATTAATATAAGATGAGAGGAGGGGAGAGGCCCTAGCAGTGGCCCTTACGTGCCCCTATAGACATGTTAGAAATAGAAGGAGAACCTCATCTTAACATGAGCAAGATGAAAGCCTCGTTAATATAAGATAAGAAAAGGGGAGAGGCCCTAGCAGCGATTCTTACATGCCCCTACAGCTATGTTAGGAATAGGAGGAGAACCTCGTCTTAACATGAACAAGATAAAGGTCTCATTAATCTAAGATGAGAGGTGGAGAGAGGTCCTATCAATGGCCCTAGTATATATCCCCCTACGACTGTGCCAAGAATGAAAAGAGAACCTCATCCTAATTCTGGGGAGGGACTCCAATTCGATATCTCTAATGCCCGCACCGATGGAAGACAAAGTAAAGAAAGCGAAGACGTCAACAAGGATTAATTTTGCGCAAGATGAAAAACAACAAAAGAAGGTACCATTTTATTAGAAATAAAAGATCATTACAAGGTAAAGATGAGAGTGAAGGTCTACAAGATCGATTACATAAAAAAGAAAGAAGGAGAAAGGTTGAAGTCCTAAGATGGACCAGACTCCTCAGACTTCGAACTGTCGGCCCTAGCCATCACCAAAGCCTATTTCAGCCTGAAGATCTCTTCTTCGAGCTCCTTCCTTTTCAGTAGGCCTTCTATGAACATCTTTCCAGCTCATCGGAATTTGTCTTCAAGCTCTTGCTGTTGCTTTCTTAGGACCTCAAATTTGGCCTTTGCGTCCTTGATAGCCTGACGCTCATAGGTCAATTGAACCTTCAACTGCTGAAGCTCAGCCTTCTCCCTCTCATATGACAAGAAAAGATTGCCAAAGGACTTTCGATAGAAAGCGAGCTATGCCGACTCCCTCGAGGTATCGGCCTGCTGGCAGCTGGCAAGTAGCTTTTGAAGGTCGGCCTCCTCCTCATTAGCTGACTTGAGATGGCATTCGATCCTGATCAACTTTTCCACCCAGCCAATTCTTTGACCATTGTGCCGAGCTTCGACGTCCTGGAGTTGTTTTTGAAGCTTTGAAAGCTTCTTTGACTAATTCCAATGACGCTGTGTCTTATCTGAAGACCAGGACAAGCTCCCCTCCAATAATTTAACCTTCTCCATCTCAGCATTAAGTTCGGCCTCAAGGGAGCTGATCTTCATGGCAAGTGCCCTAGACTTATCACTGGCATCCTTCTTAAACCTTGCAAGTTCCTTCTCGAAGTTTTCTTTCTTGATATTATAGCTAATGAAGTCTTTCATGTGTAATTTTCGAAGGTGGGTGACCTCAATTGTCACCTTCGAAGCATTCTTCCTAGATCTTTGAAGCTCATCCTCAGTCTTCTTAAGCTTCGTTTTCAAATGATGAGCTTCTTTTTTTAGGTTTCTGATCATTGATTTCAAGGAAACTCCCTGAGGTAGCAGATCAGTGCCAATAGGAGATTGTGTTCGATGCACAAGAAAAACACTCAGAGGTATTGACAAAAGAAAGTATGCTTTTATTTAATCAAAAGTTTCTAAGTACAGGATAAAGTAAAAGAGGAAAAAGATAAAATACAACTACTCAAGGCTTTCAACCTCAGGAGATGCGGTGGTAGACAAAGTTGGGATACTCTTGGCTGCTTCTAGTTTTTGCGTAGGCTCGATCATCTCCATGGTAGATTTGGGCAGACAGGAGGCATGCTCGATAGGAGTTGGGTCGGCCATAATGTCGAATGGCCCCGCTTCTTCATCAGGATCCTCCTCTTCCAAAAAGCCAAGATCAAGCTCGAAAAACTTTTGTGCCACTCTATCTTTGCATAGTTTGAAACTCTTAATGAATGCCTGCTAGCTGAACCCAACGTTCAGGTTCCTTATTTCGAAAGAGGCCTTGAACTATTCCACTACCCGGGTCGTTGCATGCAAGATCAACTTCACCATTCGGGCTTTCAGATCGATGACTTTGATCTCGACTTCCTTCCTCCTCTCTTCTTCTAGGGCCAATGTAGCTTTTAGTGTGGTCGAGATGAACTCTTCCTTCTGGAGCACATCTAGGAGACTCCCGACTTCTGCTGCCTTCTCCTGCATGAAGCATTCTGCTTCAGTGGCCTTCTCCACTTTAAGATGATCAATCTTGGCTTGAAGGTCCTCCTTAGCCTTCAGTGCTTCTGCCTCCTGGTGATGCATCTTTTTTATGTGGGCAAGCATTTGATGACCCAACTGCCATAGGCGAGTGATGCAAAGATAGAAGAAAAAGAGAGAGGAAAAATGAAAAAGGATATATAATAAAGCAGTTACCTTCAAGAAGGTTCCAAGAAAACTTGAGATGAACTATGTATAGTCAAGACCGGCCATGCGGTCTACCACCTTGGGCATGGCAAACTTGTCGGTTAAGTCTTATATTATCTTCAGATTTTTGAAGGGATCTTCTCCTAGAATGTTACCGTCGTCGCTTGGCTCGCCCAAACGAGCCTTGTAGACTATCTTTATGATAGCCGACTTCTACTTCTTCTTCTAGTCATCCCTCTTTTCTCTTTCGATGGAGGGCTACGAGACTAGTTCTTCTGCGTGGAGGCTTGAGGATGCAGGAGGCATGGAGTCCGCATTGATGGTGCCTACCTCAGTAATGGGAGGAGCTTCAACGTCCCGGGGGACTTCGGTGGATGTCATAGGGATGACTGGAACCGCGGAGCTTGGGGCACCAACTTTCATCCATTTTGAGCTTTCGCCTGAGGCCTTCCCTTTTTTTTTTTGGGCATAGAGGCCCTTGGTGAGCATCCTTACAGCTTTAGTATCTATCTCTGCAATAAAAAAAAAGTTACAATCAGCAAAAATGCATCTGCGATCTCATAATAGTTCAGAAAGTAAAAAGTATATTAGCAGGATCAATAGGGCTCAAACCCAAGTTGAACAAAGTTTGCTCTTTTAGAAGGTCGGGAAGGAAATGAGCTCGGTATGCCTTGAGTTTATTAGAAGAATAGAGATCAACTCTATCTAAACTAGAAGCTCGGTGCACCGATTTCCTAAGAAAGCTCCAAGGGGGGGATCCAGCACTAGGTCGGACAGTGCACGAAGAAGTACTTTTTCTTTCAATTATGAATGAAAGAAGGAGCACCTTTCAGAAGCTCCTTCTTATCGAACTAGAAGGAGAAGTACCACCAATCCTTAGCGAAGGATGGCGTTTGAAGGTATAGAAATTTCTAAAGAGAGAGATGGTCGGACAAACTTCAGCCAGATGGCAGAGAAAAAGAAATTCGATCATGAACCTAAAGAAGTTTGGTACTACAAAAGCTAGGAAGATGTTCAAAAAGCAAAAGAGGGAAACTACGAAAGATGGGAGTGGAAGTCAAAGTCTGGCATGCAAAGTTTCTAGATACAAGCAAAATCAGTCGGGCGGAGGGGAACTAGCTTAGCTCGGTTGCTTGACTTAGAAAGTTCAAGATCGAATTCCTGGGGGATTCCGTATTGAATCCTAATTAAGGAGAGGTCATTCGGTGTCAAAGCATAGGAAATGGTATCTGGTACAAAAGGATGATGAGACATACTCCAAGGTATGGCCTCAGCTATGGAAGCGGGGTCTAAGAGGGTTAGACCGGATGAACTCCAAGAATCGACAGATTGGAGGGTTTCGGAGGACATTCGAGCCAAATTAAACCCAAGAAAAACCCCCAAAAATTAGGGAAGATAAGATACAGAGATTTCTTAAAGAAAATCATGGGAGGAAGGAGCAAGAGAGTTAGAAATAATAATAGAAAGATTGCGAAACTAACTTAGGATGTCCGGGAAGGCAATAAGATGACTAGGCGGTAAGGGATGAATGAGAGAACACTCACCTATGGGGAGAATGGAGGAAGAAATTGAAAGAACTCTTGGGCAGGAGGAAGAAGCCCAAGGAAAGGAGGAGAACTCGGAGGAAAAAAGAGCCCCCTAAAGAAGGAAGGTGGGTTTAAATAGCCTATGGAGTCCAAGGCAGTAATGATGGTGGATCGTTTCCAACCGATCCTTGACTGGCAGGTGTCCCGCTAACCTTGGAGGGCGGCTGATGGCTGATAAAATTTTAATTGCATCGTACTTAGGGTAGCATCCCAGTGGGAGTCTCGAAAAGCCATCTTCGCAAATCATTTCGTAATTCAAGAGGTTTTGGCACTAGCACAAAAATTGCCCTAACTTTCCATCTGACCGATGCGAAATTCAAAAAAGAACTTCGATGGTCGCCATTTTACTTCCTTCGAATCTTGAACTCAGGAGTAGGGAACTTTGTGTTGGGGATAAACCTCGCTCCTATGGAACCTCGATTTAATGATTGATAGAAAGGTATCTATAATTGCAGAAGAGCTCCAACCACGGCTTCAACAATCTTTAAAATGATCAAAATCCTTCTAGGCTTTTCCATCAATCAGACTCCCGCTAGGCTTCTCCTTCAGCAAGACTCCTTTCAGGCTTCTCCATCAGTCGAATTTCTTTCGGACTTCTCCATCAGTCGGACTCCCACCAGGCTTCTCCTTCAACTCCATCCAAGCTTCTCTATCAGTCAAACTCCTTTCGAACTTCTTCGCCAGTCAAACTCCTTCCGAGCTTCTCCTTCAGTAGGACTCCCACCAAGCCTCTCCTTCAACAGGACTCCATCTAGGCTTCTCCATCAGTCAAACTCTTTTCAAACTTCTCTTTTAGTCAAACTCCTTCTGGACTTCTCTGTCAATCGAACGCCTTTCGGGCTTCTCCTTCAGCAGGACTCCATCCGGGCTTCTCCGTCAGTCAAACTCCTTCCATGATTCTCCTTTAGTAGGACTTCTTTTGGGCTTCTCCATCAGTCGAACTCCTTTCAGACTTCTCTTTCAGTCGGACTCCCATCTGGCTTCTCCTTCAATCGAACTCCTACCAGGCTTCTCCTTTAGTAGGACTCCCACCAGGCTTCTCCTTCAGTTGGCCTCCCACCAAGCTTCTCCATCAGTCGAACTCCTTTTGGGCTTCTCTATCAGTCGACTCCCACTGGGCTTCTCTTTCAGTAGGATTCTATCCAGGCTTCTCCATCAGTTGAACTCCTTTCAGACTTCTTCTTTAGTTAGACTCCTTTCAAACTTCTCTATCAGTCGAACTCCTTCTAGACTTCTCCTTCAATCGGGCTCCTTCTAGATTTCTCCATCAATCCAACTTCTTTCAGGCTTCTCCTTAAGTTGGACTCCCATCGGGCTTCTCCATCAATCGAACTCCTTTCAAGCCTCTCCTTCAGTCAAGCTTCTTCTGGGCTTCTCCTTCATTCAAGCTTCTTCTGGGCTTCTCCCTCAGTCGAGCTCCTTTCGGGCTTCTCCATTAGTCGGACTCCAGACCCCTCCCTTAGATGGGCTTCCCTTCTAAGTTGAACTCATCTTGGACTCCTTTAGCAGGATTCCTTTCAAACTCCTTCCAGCTACCCAAAAGGATTCATTCTGGAAGAACTTCTCCCCATCATCGGAAGGACCTTGGCATCCATCCTAAATAAAATAAATATCAGACAATGCATGGTTGATCTTGAGGACATCCCAAACCTCCCTCAATTCATTGAGACATGGTTCATCTGGGCTTCAACTATTAAATCCTAAAAAACTGGCACACCATGACAAACGATCACTCATCCTCCATAACAAACTTCACGTTGCCCTGAACGGCTTACTATCAGGCAGTTATGGCTGTCACCATCAATTTGTTAGAGGCTCTATCTATAAAAGGGATCCTCCAGATATGTTTTCTCTAAGCTCTCACTCTCCTTTTTGTTACTCTGAGCACTCCATTTTTATTAGTCTAAAGAGCTAACTTGATCGTCGGAGGATCCTATCGAAGCCCCCTCCTGACTTCGAATAGGATTTTATTTTGCAGATCACTGGTGGCGGCCTCTTCTCCCTCAACTCTAGCTCAATCCAGCGTCAACTAGATTTTACACGAACACCACCCATAAGGAATATCCAACATGTAATAGATCTAATTCCAGGAGCCACCCTACCCAATCTGCCACACTATCGCCTTAATCCCATCGAGCACGCTAAGCTAAAACATCAAGTAGAAGAAATCCTTAGGAAGGGATTTGTTAGAGAAAGTCTAAGTTCTTGTGCGGTACCTACCCTCTTGACTCCCAAATAAGTTGAAACTTGGAGAATGTGTGTAGATAGCCGGGAAATTAACAAAATAATGATAAGATATTGATTTTTGATTCTCTGGCAAGATGATATGTTGGACATGATTGCTGGATCTAATGTGTATTCCAAAATTGATCTAAAATGTGGATATCACCAGGTGCGAATTAGGTCCAGAGATGAATGAAAAATAGCTTTCAAAACTAAAGATGCTCTATACGAATGGTTGGTCATGTCGTTCGGCTTGTCTAATGCCCCTAGCATGTTTATGAGACTCATGACTCAAGTACTACGACCATTTATGGGCACATTTGTGGTGTGTACTTTGACAATATTCTCATTTATAGCAAGACTAAGGAGGATCATGTAGAACATCTCCATCAAGTATTCCAAACTCTTAGAATCGAAAGTCTATTTGCAAATTTTAAGAAATGTGACTTCATGACCACACATATAATTTTTTTAGGTTTCATTGTGACCCCCGATGGTATGTCCATGGATCCTGAAAAGGTTCAAGCAATTAAAGAATGGCCTATACCCCAAAACATTCACAACATCAGGAGTTTTCATGGTTTAGCAGCTTTTTATCGAAGATTCATTAAGGGGTTTAGTACAATTGTGGCTCCCATTGCATATTGTTTAAGAAAAGGAGCCTTTGAATGGAACAAGGCTGCTGATCGAGCTTTTCATGAAATTAAGGATCGTATGACTAGTGCTCCTATGTTGCATTTGCTAGATTTTTCTAAGGTTTTCGATGTTGCCTGTGATGCATCCGAAGTAGGAATTGACGGAGTCCTTAGTCAAGAAGGACATCCTATGGCTTTCTTTAGTGAAAGGCTAAATGACACTTAGCGCAGGTATTCCACCTATGATAAGGAGTTCTATGCAGTGGTTCAAGTTCTTAGATTTTGGAGGCACTAATTGCTTTTCAAAGAATTTATCCTGTATTCTGACGATGAAGCTCTTAGGTTACTCAATTCTCAGAGAAAGCTAAATTCTAGACATAAAAAATGGGTTGAGTTCCTTCAATCATACATCTTTGTGTTGAAATACCATGCCGGAGTTGATAATCATGCTGCTGATGTGCTCTCTCATAGGGTTGACCTTCTATTGGCAGTGAGTGTTAAGATCACTGGCTTTGAGAGATTAAAAGAGGATTACGATAATTGTCCAGACTTTGAAAAAATTGTCTTCACTCTGATAAGATTCGTCTAGAGAAATTAGTGAATATACCTTCCAAGTTGGATATCTTTTCAAAAATAATAAGCTATGTATCCCAGGTACCTCTATCCATGATTTTTTGATATGGAAATTGCATGTAGGTGGTTTGTATGGTCATTTCGGAATGACCAAAACCATAGAAGCCATAGAACACTAATTTTATTGGCCAAGTTTGAAAGGAGATGCAGCCAAAATTGTTGCCTAATGTCGAACTTGCGCTGTAGCTAAATAGTGTAGACAAAATACTGGCTTATACACCCCACTATCTATTCCTAATTGTCCATGGATAGATGTGAGCATGGATTTTATTTTAGGATTACCATGTACAATCAAAAAGAATGACTCTATTTGTGTGGTAGTGGATTGGTTTTCAAAAATGGCCTATTTTCTTCTCTATTCTAAAGCCTCTGATGGCTCTAAAATTGCTCATCTTTATTTTGATGAAGTTGTCCGACTGCATGGATTACCTAAATCGATTGTCTAATAGGGACGTTAGGTTTGTTAGCTATTTTTGGAAGACTTTATGGCACATAATGGGGTTGAAATTGAAATTTTCGTCAGCATATCACCCCCAGACTGATGGTCAAACTGAAGTGGTAAATAGAAGTTTAGAAAATTTGCTTCGATGTCTAGTTGGTGAAAATATGAGAAATTGGGACTTGCTGTTACCTAGTGCCAAATTTACATACAATAGTTCTATTAATAGGACTGTTGGCATGAGTCCCTTTGAGATTGTATATGGCTATCACCCTAGAAAACTAGTTGACCTCATTCTCGTACCCTTGCACACTATGACATCTTTGATAGCAGAATCATTTGCACAACTGTTAGGAGTCTGCATAAAGAAACAATAAAGAAAATTAATGTTAACAATCAAATTTATAAGCAATTAGTAGATTCACACCAATGATTCCATGATTTTGCAAAAGGTGATTATGCTATGATTCGGGTTAGGCCAGAATAGTTTCCTTTGGGAACTATCAAAAAATTGCATGCACATGGAGCAGGCCCCTTTAGGATCTTAAAGAAAATTGGACCAAATGCATATATTATAGATTTACCATCTGATTATAGCATTAGCTCTACTTTTAATGTTTTGGATTTGGTTAAATATAAAGAACAAATAACAATACCCAATGATCCATTTAAGCCTAACCCATCCATTAGAAGTGATCCAACCCAAGTGCCTACGGCCAAAATTTTCTAAAAAATACGAACGTATTGAAAGAATTCTGGATGAGCAGGTAATTTCTACTAGGAGGAAAGGATATCAAAGGTACTTGATTTGTTAGCAAGGCCGACCTGAGTCTGAGGACACATGGATAACCCAAGAAGAGCTACCAAGAATTGATCATGATCTACTTGAACACTATCAAAGCCAAGGCGGTCTTTATTCGATAGAGTCAAATTCTCTCTAGTCTGGGAGAATTGGTGTGGACACTAGTCACCATGATTTATTATGGCTCGATGGTTAATAGAGTCTTAATTTTATTAAGTCTTGTAATTTTTATTTTCGAGTCCTATAATAAATTAAGTCCTTAGATTGGGTTTGATCTTCTAGTTAGGGTCAACTATTTGGGTTTGATTTGTAATTTAGTTCAATTCAAATTAGCCACTTGGATGAGTTTTATGAAGGCATGCCACCTTGAAGTCGCACGTCCAAATATTCTTCACGCACGAGATTGGAGATCTTCACAAAATAGAATGCCATACAAATTGGCGCATCCCACCTCCACGCACCTTCTTTTTGTTTAGTTTGTTAGTATTTTCTTTTAAAAGGGGAAACAAAGGGTCTTGTAATCATCGAATGTTTTGAGAATAAAAATTTTGTTTCTTCTTTCCTCCTTCCATGCTCTCTTCTTCCTTCCTTTCCACCGACTAATCCCTCTCCTTCTTTCCCTCTCTTCTTTCTCTTCCTCTCTTCCTTTCTTCTCCCTTCTATCTCCCTTCTGAATCTCCCTTAAGGCTTGAAGATTGAAGGATGAAGAATCTATAGCAATCCATTCATCCGTAGGATTCATTTTCAGCAATCATAATTTCCTATTTTTCCAAATCTCCATCTCCCTATCATGATTGTTGATTTACTTCATTTATTACAGGCAATTCTTCGCATGCTCAGATTGAATCTTCATGTTCTCGGACAATGGAGGTATTGTCAATGACTGCAGCCTGATCTGATGTTCGATTCCTCTCTCATCTAGAAATTTTAATCGACGTGTTTGTGAGATCTTTTACTGCTAAATATATTTCTGAGTAGATCATTATTGTAGAAAGTTAAAATTCTTGTTTCTTTATTAATTAGATTTGAAAGTCTTAATCATGATCTGATGTCCTAATCATGGATGGTTTCTCAATCGTCTATGGTCCGAATCTAGATCTAGGGGCTGTTCAACATCCATGCATATCAATGGTCTTTTATTGATTTTAGCATAATCATCTCCTTAGATTTTTTGGTTTGTAGGTTATCTATTAATTGTTAATAAATTTGAATGCTTGCCTCCTCTAGATCTAAATCATCCCACATCAAGGAGGCAGTTAGTAAAGTCTATTTTTGTTGATAGCTGGTGTTTAATTATTTGAGGAAAGGTGAAGGTTCTTAAAGGGTGCTTTGAGGGAAACCAGTACTAAAGTGGAACAATAGCTATTGAAGGTGAGTGAATTCCATCTATTTATGATGTTTTTACAATACTTTGCTAGATAAAAATATTATTTAAAAAAAAGGATACACTCTTAATACTTTGCAGCTTATGTTGTTTTTATATACATGTGGTTTGAAAATCATTGAAACAAAAATGGATTCTAGACAGCTTTTATATATTTCGTCAACAAGCATATGTACTCATGATTTTAAAAGCATGACTTAGTGTTATAAACATGTTTCATTGTGATATCTTGTGTGGTTTCCTTTTATATATATGGGTGATTTCGATTTATGTGCCATGAAGGCTTATTGATATGTATGATATCTAATAGAACTGCTCATCTGAGAGTATGTCCAGGGACTGCTCAGTTGAGAGTGTACTATGATGGTGGAGGGCTGCTCATCTGAGAGTGTGTTGAGGGATTGCTCAGTTGAGAGTGTGCTATGATGGTGATGTTAGATATATGTCCTAGAAAGCCAATTATTAGCTGACACATTTATTTTTCAAGATTTATATTTGAACTTGTAAAACTTTTATTATTAATAAAAGGCATTTTTATTTTTAGTCATATTTATGTGTTCATGATTTGTCCTAGAAATTAATAAAGATGATTTTGCATATTCTCAAGGTGTTGAGAGTTTGAGACATATACTATTAGTGGTTAATTTTTAAATGCTCTCAATTGAAGGAAAGGACAGTGATTGATCCAGTTAGGTTGGTGCATGATCACCTTCTTCATGGGTAGATGAGTCTCAAGTCTATAGTGTGGTGACACTAGGATGATAATGCAGGTGGTTATTAGAGAATAACTTGCACTGAGCGTGACCATTATGAGAAACCACTTGAATGTCTACTCACTCATCAGTGGTATTCTTGATGCTGTAGTGGTATAACTACTCTTTTGACCTATGGTGCATTGGCTATTTGCAATGAGGCTGCTATAGTTTGACTGCATGTCTACTTGGTCCCTAGCCATTTGGGTCCTTGTTGTGTATGTTCGCTATGGTGGGTTTAGGTTCACTATTGAGAGTAGGATGTACTTAGATGAAATCTATCGATCTTAGTAGAAAAGGTATAATCCTATATGATACACAAGACTAAGTTTACTAAGTCTTTGGCCAAAGCAAGGTGAATACTGGAAAGGAGTTTCCACAAGATTCACAAGAGAACTCAAATCGAGCCAATCTTGCATATAACTGATGATGGGGTTTGATGAGTTATCCATGACCTTCGTTAAGTTGAAATTTTTTATAGGATTGAATCATATGATAACTGTACCTAGAGGTCCATACTTCTATTCTACTGGGTTGCCACTACATACTGTTAGATGTCACTGATGGATTGTGGGATCCACGAGCATCATCTTGATGATCGATGATTCTTATTGGATATTATTGGAATCGATCCAATCCATCAAAAAAAAGTTTCGATGATATTATGATAGAGATCATAATGTGTCTTACTATCAGATAGGATAGAACCTACGGGATCACACATAAAAGAGGTTTCTGTCTGATCCAATGATTGATCGATGATTATGAATCGTTAAAGATATAATTATCAATACAATTGATAATTAACTTAAAGAGGATAAATTAGTAATTTGATTACTTATTAGACTCAATTACATTGAGAAATAAGTTTTAAGTCAAGTCTAATTGAATTGGATTCAGTTTGACTTGAATTGGGTTTGGTTTGATTGAGTTATGAGATGACTCAATTGTCATGGAATCAATTTCTGATTTGATCTGAATTTAGATTTAATTAAATTTTAATTAGATTAAAATTTAAACTAATTAGAGATCTAATTATATTAGATTCAATTGGGTATTTGGGTTTAAATCAAATTATTTTTGGTTTGAGGCTCAATCCAAAACCCTAGAGTCCATTTTGTGAAGGACTCTTCCATACGCCAGCCTTTGTCCATGCCCCTTCTCTTCTCATGCAAATCTTAGATTTATATGAGGTTTTTCATATTTTTTCATCTCTTGGTTGACTACTTATCCCCCCATTTGGATAGGGATGATTTTTGGTTTGAATTAAAAATTTAATTTGAATGTTTGATAGAGTTTGACTCTATTAGGACTCTTCTAGGCGCTCCCTTAAAAAGATCTATCTTTGGGACATCTCTAAGAGATCTTTTTGATCTGAACAAAATTTGGGTAGCCACTAGAGTGAGAGAGGGACTTGTTGGAATCCTCCCTTCCAAGTTTGAAGGAAAAACTCCATTGGTACAAGGCATGGCACTCCGAGGAAGATAGCTGCACTGCTACTATTTTTTTTCTTCTACCTCCACTGCTTCTTCGACTGAAGATCGTCTTCTAAATTTGAAGAAGGTTCAAATCAATCATCAAAAGATCTTCTCTACAAGGGATCTAGCACCTTGTGAGATAGACAAGTCTCAGATTAGATCAGATCGCATGTGGATACCTATAGAGGTTGGGCATTTGCGCGGCTTCAGGAACTTGTCAAGTTTTGATCATCGGTTGCGGAGTTCTTCGACCCACGATAAGGTATGAAATATGATCACATAAATTAATTTTTGATTTCATATATCTTAGATCCATGTTAGGGAAGGTTTTAGATCTGATTTAATGCATGATAAAAATAGTTAATCTATTTTATTCTACCATGATTTCAAAATAGTTTTGAAATATATGCATGCAATCTGCCCTTCCCTTTCTAACAGTGGTATCAGAGCCACGATTCCAATTAGACATATTTAATCTAATTTTAATCTTAGATTTAAAAGTTAGTTTCTAATTTAAATAATTTATTTTAATTTTATTCAGTTCTGAGATTATTGAATCATGTATGAGATGCATAGATCTGTATTCCTTGTGCATAGTATTTAGATTAGATTGATCTCTATGGCCATTCGATTATAAGGGAGATATTTAATCAGATTTTAATCTTAGATCTGAAAGTTAGTTCCTGATATAAATGATTTATTTCAGCTTTATTCAAATCTAAAATTATTGAATCATGTATGAGATACATAGATATTTTAGATCATTTATCAAATCAAAAATCAAAAAAAAAAAAAACTTAGATCTAATTTTTGATAAATAGTTTTTGAAAATAGTTTTCAATCATATTTGATCTTTCTTTAGATCTTAATTTTGCATGCATATGATACATGCTTAATTAGTTTTAGATCTGATTTTCATATATATGATATGTGATTTTAATTTAGATCTGAAACAATGCTATATTTCATCTTGTTTGAAATGTAAACCTAGTGTAGTTTAGATCTAAAATTGTTTCGACATCTAAACTAAACTCATGATCATAATATACCTAATTAATAGTTAAGAAGTGAATTTAAAGATCTAAAATTTAGAATTAAAGATCTAAAATTTACTACATAAAACATGGGTTAATGGGTTGGATAGCTCTATTAGGTCTAGCTAGTTTGAGTGGTTGATCAAACCAAATCAATAGTTGGTTAGGTTTAGGTCTAATCTCTTATGTCTAACCCAAATAGATGTAAGTTTGGCCAGATCGACTAACAGCCACATGTTGTCGATCAAATCAAAAGACCTAATTTGGCTCTATGGTTCGAGCCTGAATTAATTACCTGACTTGATCAATGCTTATTGATCGATTGGTGTCTATGGTAAGTTTGGCAGATTGACCAATGATCTTTAATTGGGAGCTACTTGCATAGATTGAGTTAGTGGCATACCCTCCTGAAGGAAAAAAACTACTTTTCCAGGTCAGGTTCATTCAGATCTGATTAGATCAAGAGAGGTATTTCAAAAATTTTTCTCTTGGATTCAGATTAGATCTGAGACTTTTAGATCTAATATTATTGATCTAATAAATAAAATAAAAAATAAATTAAATATAATTTAATTTATCTAGTTGTGGGTAATCTAATTATCCTATGATGATCCTGATGTCTGCCTGAGGTTCTGGATCTAGCCATGCAAGTGCCTAGCCTCTATCGGTATCCAATCAGGTAGGATCTGGAGATCTTCTCCTTCTTTATCTCCTCTCCAAAAATTAGATTTGGATCTAATTTTGAAGATCTTCAAAACTTCTTTCGAAGATGTGAGTTGTCTCTTGCAGCAGTGCTGCCTTCTTCCTTTTCTTGTCGCCTTTTTCTTGCTTGGATCGCACCAAACTGAAATCCAAAAATTCTTGGGCGTAAGTACGAAAGAGAAGACCTGAAGATGGAATGGAGGAGGGAGAGGGGCAGCCTTGTAGCATGGGTAATTGATCAAGCTTCTTAGACCTTGGCACAGATAGGGTTTTTATAGACCCTATTGCACCATGCAGTGCCACATCATCTCGGCCAATCATGGCCTTTTGTGTAATCAGATCTAAATCTGATTGCTGGGATGACATTATCTGATCCAATCAGATGAGAGCCCCTCTGAATTATCCTTAGATGGCACCAATACTAGTCAAAGACAAGTCTTTGGTGCCACCTAGGTAGAAACTCTAAAGCAACTAGAGTCCCATTGGTATAGGACTCCAGATGCTCTATCCATGGGTGCATGCCTTCCAAGGCATGCTCCCCTTATCCATCTACTTTTTAGTAGGTGGACTGGTCCAAATATTCTCTCCTATGATGGTTTGACACATGGGCAGATGTCTAAGTGTCAAAGGTCAATATTTGACCAAATGTTCGAAATAGGATTTAACAGGTGATAGAAAATGGTAGGTGTTTTCTCAAATTCATCTCATAAACTAAGACAACCCTTTTCTAACCTGGACAAGCTCTAGTTAGACCAAGTAAAGGTACCTGAGTGAGCCTAATTATATTTAGCTCAGTCAAGATAACTTTTAATGATAATTAAAGGAGAACATTAGGCTCAATCGTGTGCTAGCACGATTTCCTTAAACCTAATTGAATCTAATTCAAATTAACTGAACTAGATTAGTCCAATTGATGATATCTAGATCAAAACTCTTATTTGTGTAACCTAGTTAGATTCAGTTTCGTATGGTAATGAGATATGTCATGATCTCTATCATCGACATCATTGAAATACCTTCCGATGGATCAGAACTTTTCTGATTTAGACAACTAGTATGATTGATTATCTAAATCATTCTAATCACTCTCAAAATCCATCAATGACACCTAGCAGCATATGGTGGAAACCCATCAGAACTGAAAATGAACCTCTCGGTGTAGTTACCTATGTGATTAAGTTCTTCTATCTTGAGCCCCGATCTAGATTAGGGTTAAGGTGAACTCGTCAAACCCTAATTATCCATCATATGATTAATCATTCGATTCAAGTCCAATGTGAAAATCCTTAATAGAAACTCTTTCTATTATTTCACTCTGCCATGGCCATGGGCTTATGGACTTGATTCTCATGATCATCATAGGGCTGCTCCTCATCTACCGAGGTAGATAGATTTTCTATTGGTGCAATCCAATTCCTACAATGAACATGCTATAGCCAACATACACCTCAGGATTCTGAATGGCTAGGAGACCGAGTTATGGTGTAGTCAAACTATAACACCCTCAAGGTGAACTATCGATGCACCTCAGATCAAAGAACCAGACACACCACTGCAGCTTTCGAGTCAGTCATTGATGAGAAGGTAGACTTCCTAATGACTGCTCGAGGTGGTCACGCTCAGTGCCCTCGTTCTCTAACGAGTACCTGTACTCTCGCTCTGGTGTCTCTACACCATAGACTCAAGACTCATCTACTATAAAGAAGCGATTGTACACCAACCTTCCGGATCAATCACCATCCTCATGATGATCCTACATGGTCAGGAGCATTTTATGAGTTAATAAAGAAAATTCATGTCTCAAATTTTCAACTCTTGAAAATAAGAACTATCATTGCCATTAACTGAAGAGATGTATCACAGACACTAAATACACATTATGATAAAAAATAACTTATTTTATTATTTATAGTCAAAATTATAATTTTATCCTTAGAAGTGTATAATAAGTATCAGCCAATTTTGGCTTTTAGGGCACACATATCTAACAAACTCCTACTTGACCTAAAGCCAATTGGCTACAAATCTGTCCCATCTTCTCAAGGTGGGTTTCAATCTTTTGCTGGCCCAATGGCTTTATAAGTGGGTCTGTCGCATTGTCTGTAGAGTCGACTCTCTTGACCTCGACGTATCCTTTCCCGAGGTAATCATGGATGAGGTAGTATTGCTGCTCAATGTGTTTGAATTTCTGGTGGGATCTCGACTCCTTAGCAAGGGCTATGATGCCATTATTATCGCAGTATAGAGGAATAGTATCTAATGGCATCATTTCGATCTCTACGACAAACTTCTTATACCAGAATGCCTCCTTCGTAGCTTCTGACGCAGTGATGTATTCTGCTTCTATAGTGGAATCTGCTATTACTATCTATTTGGAACTCTTTCAACTGACAGCACCACCATTACACACAAATAGATTTCCAAATGTCGACTTTTGATCATTTATATCGAACATAAAATTCAAGTCAGTGTACCTTTGGACTTTGAGTTCTCCATTACCAAAAACCAAGAACATATCCTTAGTTCTTCTTAAGTACTTAAGGATACATTTCACAGAAGTCCAGTGTTCTTCTTCTGGATTTGACTAATATCTGCTTGTGACACTCACAACATGGGCTATATCAGGTCGTGTACATAACATGGCATACATGAGGCTCCCTATTGTAGAAGCATAAGGGATCTTGCTCATGCGTTCAATCTCTTCTGGTGTGTTGGGACACATTTTCTTGGAGAGATGAATGCCATGTCTGAAGGGTACCAAACCCTCTTGGAGTTTTCCATGCTAAACCTCTTTAGCACTTCCTCTATGTACATCTTCTGTGAAAGACCTAGCATCCTATTCGGTCTATCTCTATAGACTTTAATTCCTAGAATGAAGGATGCTTCTCTTAGGTCTTTCATGGAGAATTCTTTAGATAACCATATTTTAACTATGATTAACATGGAAATATCATTCCCAATAAGGAGGATATCATCCACGTACAGTACGAGGAAACAATAGTGCTCCCATTGACCTTTCTAAAAATACGTGGTTCCTCCTCATTCTTGATGAAACCAAATCATTTGATCACATCATTAAAATGAGTATTTCAGCTTCGAGATGCTTGCTTAAGTCCATATATGGACCTTTGCAGCTTGCATACTTTGTGATCAATATCACTGGATGTAAAACCCAATGGCTGTTCCATATAGATATCTTTCTCAAGATATCCATTTAAGAATGTCATTTTCACGTTCATTTGCCATATTTCATGATTAAAATAGGCTGCAACAACAAGCAATGTGCGAATGGATTTAAGCATGGCAACTGACAAAAAGGTATCCTGATGGTCAATGCCTTCGCGCTGACTATAACCTTTTGCCACTAATCTAGCTTTGAATGTCTTTACATTTCTATCTGCACCAATCTTTATCTTGTAGATCCATTTACACCCAATAGGTACTATACCATCTGGTAGATCTACCAAGGTCAAGACTTGGTTTGAGTGCATCGAGTCAATTTCTGACTTCATTGCCTCTAACCATTTCTCAAAGTCGATATCTGATATCACCTCGTTATAGGTTTCAGGATCATCACCAAGAACTCCATTATCTATGAAAATATTTTCTCTACTTCCTCTAAAATAGTATCTAAGTACCTCTTAGGGGGATGGAAAACCCTTTCCGATCTTCGAGGTGGAGGAGGTAGTGATTGTATTGGCTCAACCTGATTTGGTTCCAAAGGATCCTTAGCTCTTTGCTCTTGGAAGACTTTCTCCTCTAGCTTGATCTGCTTTCCAATGCTGCCATCTTGAATAAACTATTTTTCATGAAAGATGGCATGTTGATTCACAATCACATTGTGATCTTCTGGAATGTAGAAATAATATCCTAATTACTCTTTCGGATATCCTATAAATCGAGCTATAAAGGATCTAGAGTCTAACTTGTTCGCTTGTTGCCTTTTGATATGAGCAGAACAATTCTAAATTCTGAGATGACTCAGACTTGATTTCTTACCATGTCATATCTCATACGGTATGGTAGGAACGATTTTAGAAGAAACCCTATTCAGTAAATATATAGTAGTTAACAAACTATGTCCCCAAAGAAAATCAGGAAGGTCTGTGAAGCTTATCATGGATCAGACCATATCTAATAGGGTCTGATTTCTCCATTCTAAAATTTCAATGAGTTGAGGTGTTCCAGATGAAGTCCATTGGGAGACTATGCCATTCTGCTTGAGATAGTCCAAAAATTTTTGACTAAGGTATTCACCTCCTCGATCTGATTGAAGAACCTTAATGAATTTTTCAGTTTGCTTTTCTACTTCATGTTTGAATTCTTTAAACTTTTCAAAGGCTTGACACTTATGTCTCATAAGATACACATACCCATACCGAGATAAGTAATCGATGAAGGTTATGAAGTAGACAAAATTGCCTCTAGCCAGCACATCAAATGGGCTGCACACATTAGTATGTACTAGGGCAAGTAAATCCATGGCCCTTTCCCCATGTCCCACAAAAGGAAGTTTAGTTATTTTGCCACAAAGAAATGATTCACAAATTGAAAATGACTCGAAAGTCAACGGACTCAATAGCCCGATTTTCTCCAATTTGTTAATCCTATCTTCTGCTATATGACCTTGTCTAAGGTGCCATAGATACCTATCATTTGGACTATCCCTAAGTTGTTTTGATTTTATGGCATTCACATTTTGCTCGATATTAAAAATAGATACATTAATATGTAACTGATAAAGACCGTCAATAAGAGAACCACTTGTAATTTTATTTCTTTCATAAAGAATGTTATAATGGTCTTTAAGAAAACTAATTACATAGCCTTCTTGTGCTAAACATGAAATAGAAATCAAATTCCTACTTGCTGTAGGCACATAATAACAATCCCTAAGTACTAAATCTAAATCAGATGGTAGTCGAAGATGGTAGGTTCCTATGGCTCAACAGCAATCCTTGCTCCATTTTCAATGCATAGGATCATCTCACCATCCCTCAGCCTCCTGGGCATGTGCTTCAGTCCAGTGTGAGTCATCGAGAGAGTACAGGTACTCGTTAGAGAACGAGGGCACTGAGCGTGACCACCTCGAGTAGTCATTAGGGAGTCTACCTTCTCGTCAATGACTGACTCGATGCTGCAGTAGTGTGTCTGGTTCTTTGACCTGAGATGCATCGGCAGTTCACCTTGAGGGTGTTATAGTTTGACTACACCATTACTCGGTCTCCTAGCCATATGGAACCCTGAGGTGTATGTTGGCTATGACATGTTCATTGTAGGAACTGGATTGCATCAAGATGGAATCTATCTACCTCGGTGGTAGAGGAGTAGCCCTATGATGATCATGAGAATCAAGTCCAGAAATCCATGGCCATGGTAGAGTGAAATAATAGAAAGAGTTTCTATTTAGATTTTCACATTGGACTCGAATCGAATGATTACATCATATGACAGAGACTAGGGTTTGACGAGTTCACCTTAACCCTAATCTGATCGGGGCTCAAGATAGAAGAACTGAATCACACAGGTAGCTGCACCAAGAGGTTCGCATTCAGCTCTGATGGGTTGCCACCATATACTGCTAGGTGTCACTGGTGGATTTTGGGAGCAATTAGAATGATTTAGATGATCGATCATTCTAGCTGTTCGAATCAGAAGAGTTCTGATCCATCGAAAGGAGTTTCGATGATGTCGATGATAGAGATCATGACATATCCCATTACCATACAGAACTGAACCTAACTGGGTCACACAAACAAGGGTTTGAATCTGGTGATCATCAATTGAACTGATCTAGTTCAATTGATCTGAATGAGATTCAATTAGGTTCAAGGAAATCGTGCTAGCACTCGATTGAACCTAACGTTCTTCTTTTGCTATCATAAATAAGTTGTCCTGTCTGAGCCAAAGGAGTTTGTGCTCAAACAGAGGCCTTCATATGGTCTGACAGGAGGTTGTCCAAGTCAGAAAAGGTTGTCTTATTTGTAAGACACTACCTGCCATTTTTGGTCACCTGCCATTTCTTGTTCTTTGACTTTGGTCAAAAGTCTACCTTTGACTGGTCAAACGTTGACCATTGACACTTTGACTTTTGACCACATGTCATGCACCTATTGGAGAGCTGGTGGGGGCCTGTCCCCCTGCCAGAACCTGGCAAGGAGAAGGGCGCACGCCACCCTAGGCGTGTGCCCAAGTTGGAGGCGCCTAGGAGTCCTTGTTGGACAAGGACTCCATCTCCTTTTTGGATTCCAATTAGAGTTCTTCTAAGAACCAACTTTGACTGGTCTTAGGCACCCTCTAAGGAGGAATCCAGGGGACTCTATTCCCACCAATCAGATTTAGATCTGATTTCACAAAGGGTTGTGATTGGTTGGGAAGAAGAGGAGTTGGATCACAGCTTAGTCTATAAATAAGACCCTGTACGCCCAACTCAGATTGTAATGAGATAAAGAGATATGATGAGATCATAGTTTCCCATGCCCCAAGGCTGCCTCTCCCCTCCTTCTCCATGCCATAGTCTCTTCTCCCCTTGCTCTCCACGTCCAAAAGGAGTTTTGGACCTTGGTTGGTGCGATTCAGATCAAAGAAAGGCGATCAAAATAAGAAGGCTGCGCTGCTGCAAAGGACGACTGCTCATCTTCAAAAGAGTTTTGAAGATCCTCCAGATCAGATCCAGATCTAATTTTTGGAGGCATGATAGAGAAGAAGAGGATCTCCAGATCCAACCCGAGTGGATACCGGTAGAGGCCAGGCGCTTGCGTGGCTAAGATCCAGAACCTTCCGCTGCAAACAGGATCATCAACAGGGTAATAGGATTACCCAGATCAGGTAAATTAAATTTGATTTAATTTATCTTTTAATTTTATTTTATTAAAATAATAAGAATTCAGATCTGAAATATATCAAGATCTGATTGGGATCAAGAGAAAAATTTTTGAAATATATCTCTTGATCTGATCAGATCTGAACGAACCTGGACCGGGAAATCAGGATTTTCCCTTCAACTGGTATCAGAGCCATGGTTCTAAATTATTTAGATCTAATTTTAAATTTATTTTAATTAAGAAAATAATTGATTTTCAGATGTCACATGAGATGTGATCAGATCTAAAATCAGAAAAAATTAAAATTAAATAATTTGGATCTAAGATTAGAAGATATGCATGACTAGTTCTAGAATAGAATAGTTCTATAGAATAGTCTTGCATATTTTTGATTTAATCCGATTAAATCATATTTTAGATCTTTTTATTTACTATTTTTTGATATTATAAGTGTTATAATAACATCTAAAAAATAGCAAATAAAAATTATTTAATTTTTGAATATCATATGAGATATGATTGATGCATGTCTAGACTAGTTGTAGAATAGTTCTACATAATTATCTAGATTAGAATTTATTTTGATTAGATCAATTTAAATCTAATTTTTTAGATTATTATGAGATAATTTAGATCTGAAAATATGCATGATTTGATACATGAGATGTATGCAAAATATGCCATGATTAGATCTACTTTATATATGAGATATATGATATAGATCTGATATTATTTTGTAGTATTGAATGTTCCTGATTAAGGCGTTCCTCTTGGCCGTCCGGTCATAAGAACGAAGAAGGGTTTAAAGGCCCTCTCTTCCCATTCGATGGGGTGTTCTTATGATGTGTAGGGGTGCTGCGTGTTCGTCCTTAATCAGAAACCCAAAACTTACTTTCTGCAAAACCCTAGATCCTGAAACCCTAGGATTTATTGTGCATATTTTGTTTATGAACCCTACTTAATTAAGAATTAAGATTATGGAATATTAATTAGGTCTAAAATTGAGAATTTTAGATCTAAGACATATTCATAATACTGGGTTCGGGCTTGGGTAGCTCAATTAGGTCTAAGCGGTTGATCAAACCGAATCAAGAGTTGGTTAGATGGGATCAACAATGCTTAAATTGACCAGCCTAATAGGATTAAGTCTGGGTCAAGATCGAGTCACGATCAAGCAAGACCTAATTAGGCTCAGAGGTTAGAGTCTGGATTGTAGGCTAACCCAATTGGTTCTGGACTCAACAATTTGGTGTCTAAGGTAAGTTTGGCACATACGACCGACTGGTTTTTAATTGGAAGCTACTCGACCTGAATGCATTCTTGTACGAGTTAATGGCATATTCCTTCCACCGATCTCACTTACCTGGCCATATCTGTTGACACAGTTCTGATCTGAGGTGGTCAATAATCCGAGCTAACCCATGCCACTAGGTTAGTCATAATTGTTATGACTAAGCCAAGTCTAGTTTAATGAGACCTGAATCAATTCTCCCTAAGAAAAGATTAAGTCTGAGGTCTTCCACCATTGTAGATGTGCGGGCCCTTCCCGGGGTTGATTGTTCTCGGCTGGATACAGTGGCTCAGTTGCACCGGGAAGATGCAACCATGTCTATTAGGCATTGGATGCTATGGGCTGGAGGATGAGTTGGGCTCAATATTTTTGGATACGGTGAGAGACTCAATTAGGAACCCAGTCTATGCAAATGGTGGGTCTGACTTAACTAAGGAGTGGATCAATATTTCGGATACGGTGAGATTCATGAATTAGAGACCAAGTTTGGGTGCACCATGATTAGAGAATCATTGAACAAGAGTTGTTCACTCATTGGCTAACCCATCACCAATAACTGTTAGGTGAGGTGATGAGTCAGTTGGTGAGACCGCACCACCCACTAGAAATCATTAATCATGGAGATTTTTGCATCTCTACAGAGGGAGTGTAGGGATCCGAGAAAATAGTGGGAGCTAATTTGTTTAAAAATAAAATTCTCTAAATAAATTGGTCAAGTCAAAATTACAGTATCTAACTAGAATCTTTGACTCTCTACAGGAAAATGTCTGCGTCCAACCCATTGGCACGTATCCTGGACACACATAGACTGACTGGACCCAATTATAAAGATTGGCTCAGGAACTACAAAATTATTTTGGGTTTCGAGAAGTTAACCCATGTTTTGGACCAGGACCCTCCCACATTACCAGCCCGTCCATCTGTTGAACAGAGAGCGTCTCTGGAAAAAATGGATTGACGAAGATAATAAGGCCAGATATTACATGTTGGGCTCGATGTCTGATGAGCTCCAGCGCCAACATGAAGGATATCGGGACTGCTCGCCAAATGTTGGCTCACCTGCAGGAGATGTTTGGTGAACAGAGTCGCGCAGCCAAATATCAAGTCACGAAATGACTTTTTAAGGCTAAGATGCGTGATGGGCAGTCAGTCCAAGATCACTGTCTGACAATGATCAAGGACATGGAAGAGCTTGAGAAGCTCGGTGTGAAGTTGGACTTGGACCTGCAGAACGATATTCATTCTGCAATCCTTGACTGATGCATATGGGCAATTCATCATGAATTACCACATGCATAAACTTCAAGAATTCCTTGGCCGAAGTTAATGAATATGCTGGTTACCGCTGAGCTTTCTATGAAAGGTTCTAAAGGCTCAGTTCTTGCTATGGAACGGACTTCTTCCAAAAGAAAGTCTTATGGAAAGAAAAAGAAGTCTGTGAAAAAGCAAAAGGTGGAAGGATCAAAGAAGAAGAAGGCAGAGCCGAAGAAAAAGGCCGATGTCAAAGGAAAGTGTTTCCATTGCAACAGCGACGGCCATTGGAAGCGGAACTGCCCTACTTACCTGGCCACCCTGAAGAACAAGAAGGAAGGTCCTTCTGGAGGTATGCTCGTTATTGAGTCTAACCTTACGGTTTCTTCTGCATCCAGTTGGGTGCTTGACTCTGGTTCTAGTGCTCATCTGTGCACTTCTATGCAGGGTCTTGAGGATAGCAGGAGGCTGAGGGATGGAGACATGATCCTACGCGTTGGTAATGGAGCAAGAGTTGCTGCAGTAGCCGTGGGAACATACCCTCTTCGATTACCATCTGGTTTAGACTTAGTTTTGAAAGACTGTTATTTTGTGCCTGCAGCTAGCAGGAATTTGATTTCTGTTTCATGCTTAGCACAAGAAGGTTATGTGATCACCTTCTTTAAGGACCATTGTAACATTCTTTATGAAAGAAATAAAATTGCAAATGGTTTCCTTATTAATGGTCTTTATCAGCTACATATTGATGTACCTGTTCTAACTATCGAGCAAAACGTGAATGCCAAACGACCTAGGGATAGTCCAAATGATAGATATCTATGGCACCTGAGATTAGGTCATATAGCAGAAGATAGGATCAACAAATTGGAGAAAAATGGGCTATTGAGTCCATTGACTTCTGAGTCATATCCAACTTGTGAATCCTGTCTTCAAGGCAAAATGACTAAACTCCCTTTTGTTGGACATGGGGAGAGGGCCACAGATCTCCTTGCCCTAGTACATACTGATGTGTGCGGCCCATTTGATGTGCCGGCTAGAGGCAATTTTGTCTACTTCATTACCTTTACCGATGATCTGTCTAGGTATGGGTATGTGTATCTTATGAGACACAAGTCTGAAGCCTTTTGAAAAGTTCAAAGAATTCAGACATGAAGTAGAAAAACAAACAGGAAAACCCATTAAGGTTCTTCGATCAGATCGAGGAGGTGAATACCTTAGCCAGGAAAATTCCTAGACTATCTCAAGGATAATGGCATAGTCTCTCAATGGACTCCACCAGGAACACCTCAACTCAACGGGGTTTCAGAATGGAGAAATCGGACTCTATTAGATATGGTTCGATCCATGATGAGCTTCACAGACCTCCCTGATTTTCTTTGGGGACACTCATTGTTAACTTCAATCTATCTACTGAATAGGGTTCCCTCTAAAACCGTTCCTACCCACACCGTATGAGATATGGCACGGTAAGAAACCAAGTCTGAGTCATCTCAGAATTTGGGGTTGTCCAGCTCATGTCAAAAGACAACAAGCGGACAAGTTAGAGTTTAGGTCCTTCAGAGCTCGATTCATAGGATATCCTAAAGAGTCATTAGGATACTATTTCTACATTCCAGAAGACCACAATGTGATTGTGAGTCGACATGCCATCTTTCTTGAAAAATAGTTTATTCAAGATAGCGGCATTGGAAAGCAGATTCAAGCTTGATGAGAAAGTCTCACAAGCAGAACGAGCTAAGGACCAAGTGGAACCAAATCAGGTTGAGCCAATAAGAACACTACCTCCTCCACCTCGTAGATCGGAAAGAGTTTTCCCGTCCCCCTGAAAGATACTTAGGTATTATTTCAGAGGATGTAGAGAAAATGTTCCTCGTAGGTAATGGTGCTCATGGTGATGATCCCAAAACCTACAACGAGGCGATATCAGATATCGACTCCGAGAAATGGCTAGAGGCAATGCAGTCAGAAATTGACTCGATGCACTCAAACCAAGTCTGGACCTTGGTAGATCCACCAGAAGGTATAGTACCTATTGGGATGTAAATGGATCTTCAAGAGAAAGATTGGTGCAGATGGGAATGTGGAGACATTCAAGGCTAGATTAGTGGCAAAAGGTTATAGTCAACGCGAAGGCATTGACTATCAGGATACCTTTTCCCAGTAGCTATGCTAAAATCCATCCGCACATTGCTTGCTGTTGCAGCCTATTTCGATTATGAAATATGGCAAATGGACGTGAAAACGGCATTCCTAAATGGATATCTTGAGGAAGATATCTATATGGAACAGCCGCTAGGTTTCACATCCAGTGATACTGATCACAAGGTTTGCAAGCTGCAAAGGTCCATATATGGACTTAAGCAAGCATCTCGGAGCTGGAACACTCGTTTCAATGATGTGATCAAAAAGTTTGGTTTCATCAAAAATGAAGAGGAACCATGTGTTTTCAAAAAGGGTCAGTGGGAGCGCTGTTGTCTTCCTCGTATTGTACGTGGATGACATCCTCCTTATTGGGAATGATATTCCCATGTTGACATCAGTCAAGATGTGGTTGTCCAAGGAATTCTCCATGAAAGACCTAGGTGAAGCATCCTTTATTCTAGGAATTAAGGTCTATAGGGATAGACCGAATAGGATGCTAGGACTTTCACAGAAGATGTACATAGAGGAAAGTACTAAAGAGGTTTAGTATGGAAAACTCTAAGAGGGGATTAATACCCTTCAGACATGGTATTCATCTTTCCAAGAAGATGTGCCCCAGCACACCTGAGGAAATAGAACGCATGAGCAAGATCCCTTATGCTTCTGCAATAGGGAGCCTCATGTATGCCATGCTATGTACACGACCTGATATAGCCCATGCTGTGAGTGTCACAAGCAGATATCAGTCAAATCCAGGTGAAGAACACTGGACTTCTGTGAAATGTATCCTTAAGTACTTGAGAAGAACTAAGGATATGATGTTGGTCTTTGGTAACGGAGAACTCCAAGTCCAGGGATACACAGACTCGGACTTCATGTCCGATATAGATGATCGAAAGTCGACATCTGGCAGACTGTTTGTGCTGGAAGAGTTCCAAGCAAACGGTGATACCACCTCATCCGCGATTACCTCGAGAAGGGTTACGTCGAGGTCAAGAGAGTCAACTCCGCAGATAATGTGGCAGACCCACTTACAAAGCCGTTGGGCCAGCAGAAGATCGAAGCCCACCTTGAGAAGATGGGACTTAGACTTGTAGCCAATTGGCTTTAGGACAAGTGGGAGATTGTTAGATATATGTGCCCTAGAAGCCAGAATTGGCTGACACTTGTAATACACTTCTAGGGGCAAAATTATAATTTTGACTAAAATCAATAAAATGGGTTATTTTCTATCACATATGTGTATTTAGTGTCTGTGATACATCCTTTGAGTTAATGGTAATGATAATTCATATTTTCAAGAGTTGAAAATTTAAGACATGAATAATCATTATTAACTCATATAAATTGCTCCCGACCATAGGATCATCACGAGGATGGTGATTGATCCGGAAGGTTGGTGTACAATCGCTTCTCTTTAGTAGATGAGTCTTGAGTCTATGGTGTGGAGACACCGGAGCGAGAGTACAGGTACTCGTTAGAGAACGAGGGCACTGAGCGTGACCACCTCGAGTAGTCATTAGGGAGTCTACCTTCTCGTCAATGACTGACTCGATGCTGCAGTAGTGTGTCTGGTTCTTTGACCTGAGATGCATCGGCAGTTCACCTTGAGGGTGTTATAGTTTGACTACACCATTACTCGGTCTCCTAGCCATATGGAACCCTGAGGTGTATGTTGGCTATGACATGTTCATTGTAGGAACTGGATTGCATCAAGATGGAATCTATCTACCTCGGTGGTAGAGGAGCAGCCCTATGATGATCATGAGAATCAAGTCCAGAAATCCATGGCCATGGTAGAGTGAAATAATAGAAAGAGTTTCTATTTAGATTTTCACATTGGACTCGAATCGAATGATTACATCATATGACAGAGACTAGGGTTTGACGAGTTCACCTTAACCCTAATCTGATCGGGGCTCAAGATAGAAGAACTTGAATCACACAGGTAGCTGCACCAAGAGGTTCGCATTCAGCTCTGATGGGTTGCCACCATATACTGCTAGGTGTCACTGGTGGATTTTGGGAGCAATTAGAATGATTTAGATGATCGATCATTCTAGCTGTTCGAATCAGAAGAGTTCTGATCCATCGAAAGGAGTTTCGATGATGTCGATGATAGAGATCATGACATATCCCATTACCATACAGAACTGAACCTAACTGGGTCACACAAACAAGGGTTTGAATCTGGTGATCATCAATTGAACTGATCTAGTTCAATTGATCTGAATGAGATTCAATTAGGTTCAAGGAAATCGTGCTAGCACTCGATTGAACCTAACGTTCTTCTTTTGCTATCATAAATAAGTTGTCCTGTCTGAGCCAAAGGAGTTTGTGCTCAAATCAGAGGCCTTCATATGGTCTGACTGGAGGTTGTCCAAGTCAGAAAAGGTTGTCTTATTTTGTAAGACATTACCTGCCATTTTTGGTCACCTGCCATTTCTTGTTCTTTGACTTTGGTCAAAAGTCTACCTTTGACTGGTCAAACGTTGACCATTGACACTTTGACTTTTGACCACATGTCATGCACCTATTGGAGAGCTGGTGGGGGCCTGTCCCCCTGCCAGAACCTGGCAAGGAGAAGGGCGCACGCCACCCTAGGCGTGTGCCCAAGTTGGAGGCGCCTAGGAGTCCTTGTTGGACAAGGACTCCATCTCCTTTTTGGATTCCAATTAGAGTTCTTCTAAGAACCAACTTTGACTGGTCTTAGGCACCCTCTAAGGAGGAATCCAGGGGACTCTATTCCCACCAATCAGATTTAGATCTGATTTCACAAAGGGTTGTGATTGGTTGGGAAGAAGAGGAGTTGGATCACAGCTTAGTCTATAAATAAGACCCTGCGCCCAACTCAGATTGTATGAGAAAAGAATCAATTGAGATCAAGTTTCCCACATGCCCCAAGGCTGCCTCTCCCCTCCTTCTCCATGCCATAGTCTCTTCTCCCCTTGCTCTCCACGTCCAAAAGGAGTTTTGGACCTTGGTTGGTGCGATTCAGATCAAAGAAAGGCGATCAAAAGCAAGAAGGCTGCGCTGCTGCAAAGGACGACTGCTCATCTTCAAAAGAGTTTTGAAGATCCTCCAGATCAGATTCAGATCTAATTTTTGGAGGCGTGATAGAGAAGAAGAGGATCTCCAGATCCAACCTGAGTGGATACCGGTAGAGGCCAGGCGCTTGCATGGCTAAGATCCAGAATCTTCCGCTGCAAATAGGATCATCAACAGGGTAATAGGATTACCCAGATCAGGTAAATTAAATTTGATTTAATTTATCTTTTAATTTTATTTTATTAAAATAATAAGAATCAGATCTAAAACATATCAAGATTTGATTGGGATCAAGAGAAAAATTTTTGAAATATATCTCTTGATCTGATCAGATCTGAACGAACCTGGATCGGAAAATCAGAATTTTCCTTCACGGACGACCCCAGAGAATGTCTTAATTAGAAATATAAAAACTACAAAAATAGTTAGATCTACATCATATATCTCATATAGAAATTAATCTAACTGTAAACATATTTTGCATACATCTTCATGTATCATATTATGCATATTTTTAGATCTAAATTATCTCATAATCATCTAATAAATTAAATTTAAATTAATCATATCAAATTAAAATCTATTCTAGATAATTATGTAGAACTATTTTACAGCTAGTCTAAACATGTATTCATCATATCTCATATGAACAAAAATTAAATAACTTTATTTTTTATTTTTTGAATCTTATTATAATATTTATAATATTAAAAAATAATAAATAAAAAGATCTAAAAATCATAACTAATCAAATTAAATTTTGATCATGCAAGACTATACATAGAATAATTCTATTCTACAACAAGTCATGCATCTTATACAACTTAGATCTAAATTATATAATTTTTAATTTTTTTAATTTTAGATCTAATCACATATCATGTGACATCTAAAATCACCTTATTATCAGATTAAAATTAAATTAAAATTAGATCTAATAAAAAAAGGAACCTGGCTTTGATACCAGTTGAAGGGGAAAAACTATTTTTTCGGGTCAGGTTCGTTTAGATCTGATTAGATTAAGAGAGATATTTTAAAAAAATTTCTCTTGGATCCAGATTAGATTTGAGACATTTTAGATTTGATATTATTAATCTAATAAAATGAAATAAAAAAATAAAGGATAAATTAAATTAATTTAATTTATCTTGTTGAGGATAATCTGATTATCCTATGATGATCCTGATGTCTGCCTGAGGTTCTGGATCTAGCCATGCAAGTGCTTGGCCTCTATCAGTATCCACTTAAGTAGGATCTGGAGATCTTCTCTTTCTTTATCACCTCTCCAAAAATCAGATTTGAATCTAATTTTGAATATCTTCAAAACTTCTTTCGAAGATGTAAGTTATCTCGCAGCACTGCTGCCTTCTTTCTTTTTCCGTCGCCTTTCTCTTGTTTGGATCGCACTAAACTGAAGCCCAAAAATTCTTGAGCATGGGTAGGAGAGAGAAGACCTAAAGATGGCATGGAGGAGGGAGAGGGGTAGCCTTGTGGCATGGGCAATTGATCAAGCTTCTTAGACCTTGGCACAGATAAGATTTTTATAGACCCAATTGCGCCATGCAGTGCCATATCATCCCGACCAATCCTGGCCTTTTATGCAATCAAATCTAAATCTGATTGGTGGGATAACATTATCTGATCCAATCAGATGAGATCCCCTCTGAATCATCCTTAGATGGTGCCAAGATTGATCAAAGATAAGTTTTTGGCGCCACCTAAGTAAAAACCCCAAAGCAACTGGAGTCCCATCTGTATGGAACTCCAGATGCTCTATCCATGGGTGCATGCCTCCCTAGGCATGCACCCTTTTCTATCTACTTTTTGTTAGATATATGTGCCCTAGAAGCCAGAATTGGCTGACACTTATAATACACTTCTAGGGGCAAAATTTTAATTTTGACTATAATTAATGAAATGGGTTATTTTCTATCACACATGTGTATTTAGTGTCTGTGATACATCCTTTGAGTTAATGGTAATGATAATTCATATTTTCAAGAGTTGAAAATTTAAGACATGAATAATCATTATTAACTCATAAACAGCTTCCGACCATAGGATCATCACGAGGATGGTGATTGATCCGGAAGGTTGGTGTACGATCGCTTCTCTTTAGTAGATGAGTCTTGAGTCTACGGTGTGGAGACACCGGAGCGAGAGTACAGGTACTCGTTAGAGAACGAGGGCACTGAGCGTGACCACCTCGAGTAGTCATTAGGGAAGTCTACCTTCTCGTCAATGACTGACTCGATGCTGCAGTAGTGTGTCTGGTTCTTTGACCTGAGATGCATCGGACAGTTCACCTTGAGGGTGTTATAGTTTGACTACACCATTACTCGGTCTCCTAGCCATATGGAACCCTGAGGTGTATGTTGGCTATAGCATGTTCATTGTAGGAACTGGATTGCATCAAGATGGGAATCTATCTACCTCGGTGGTAGAGGAGCAGCCCTATGATGATCATGAGAATCAAGTCCTGAAGCCCATGGCCATGGCAGAGTGAAATAATAGAAAGAGTTTCTATTTAGATTTTCACATTGGACTCGAATCGAATGATTACATCATATGACAGAGACTAGGGTTTGACGAGTTCACCTTAACCCTAATCTGATCGGGGCTCAAGATAGAAGAACTTAATCACACAGGTAGCTGCACCAAGAGGTTCGCATTCAGCTCTGATGGGTTGCCACCATATACTGCTAGGTGTCACTGGTGGATTTTGGGAGCAATTAGAATGATTTAGATGATCGATCATTCTAGCTGTTCGAATCAGAAGAGTTCTGATCCATCGAAAGGAGTTTCGATGATGTCTATGATAGAGATCATGACATATCCCATTACCATACAGAACTGAACCTAACTGGGTCACACAAACAAGGGTTTGAATCTGGTGATCATCAATTGAACTGATCTAGTTCAATTGATCTGAATGAGATTCAATTAGGTTCAAGGAAATCGTGCTAGCACTCGATTGAACCTAACGTTCTTCTTTTACTATCATAAATAAGTTGTCCTGACTGAGCCAAAGGAGTTTGTGCTCAATCAGAGGCCTTCATATGGTCTGACTGGAGGTTGTCCAAGTCAGAATAGGTTGTCTTATTTGTAAGACATTACCTGCCATTTTTGGTCACCTGCCATTTCTTGTTCTTTGACTTTGGTCAAAAGTCTACCTTTGACTGGTCAAACGTTGACCATTGACCCTTTGACTTTTGACCACATGTCATGCACCTATTGGAGAGCTGGTGGGGGCCTGTCCCCCTGCCAGAACCTGGCAAGGAGAAGGGCGCACGCCAAGGGTGGCGTGAGCCCAAGTAGGAGGCGCCTAGGAGTCCTTGTTGGACAAGGACTCCACCTCCCTTTTGGATTCCAATCAGAGTTCTACTAAGAATCCAGTTTGACTGGTCTTAGGCGCCCTCTAAGGAGGAATCCAGGGGTCTCTATTCCAACCAATCAGATTTAGATCTGATTTCACAAAGGGTTGTGATTGGTTGAGAGGAAGAGGAGTTGGATCACAAGAGGTCTATAAATAAGACCCTGCGCCCAACCCTAATTCTAATGCTATTAGATCCCACGCCCCAAGGCTGCCTCTCCCCTCCTTCTCCATGCCATAGTCTCTTCTCCCTCTTGCTCTCCACGTCCAAAAGGTGTTTTGGACTTAGTTTGGTGCGATTCAGATCAAGGAAAGGCGATCAAAAGCAAGAAGGCTGCGCTGCTGCAAAAGGACGACTGCAGATCTTCAAAAGAGTTTTGAAGATCCTCCAGATCAGATCCAGATCTAATTTTTGGAGGTGTGATAGAGAAGAAGAGGATCTCCAGATCCAACCAGAGTGGATACCGGTAGAGGCCAGGCGCTTGCGTGGCTAAGATCCAGAACCTTCCGCTGCAATCAGGATCATCTACAGGGTAATAGGATTACCCAAATCAGGTAAATTAAATTTGATTTAATTTATCTTATTTTATTTTATTTATTAAAATAATAATAATCAGATCTGAAATATATCAAGATCTGATTAATATCAAGAGAAAATTTTTGAAATATATCTCTTGATCTAATCAGATCTGGACGAACCTGGACCGAGAAATCAGGATTTCCCTTCACTTTTTAGTAGGTGGACTGATCCAAATATTCTCTCCTATGATGGTTTGACACATGGGTAGATGTCTGAGTGTCAAAGGTCAATGTTTGACCAAACGTCCAAAACAGGATTTAGCAGATGACGAAAAATGGTAGGTGTTGTCTCAAATTCATCTCATAAATTAAGACAATCCTTTTCTCACCTAGACAAGCTTCAGTCAGACCAAGAAAAGATATTTGAGTGAGTCTAAATATATTTGGCTCAGTCGAGACAACTTTTAATGATAATTAAAGGAGAACATTAGGCTCAATCGTGTGCTAGCATGATTTTTTTGAACCTAATTTAATCTAATTCAAATCAATTAAACTGGATTAGTCCAATTGATGATATCCAAATTGAAATCCTTATTTGTGTGACCCAGTTAGATTTAGTTTCATATGGTAATGAGATATGTCGTGATCTCTATCATCGACATCATCGAAATACCTTTCGATTGATCAGAACTTTTCTGATTCAGACAACTAGTATGATTGATCATTTAAATCAATCTAATTACTCTTAAAATCCACCAGTGACACCTAGTAGCATATGGTGGCAATTCATCAGAACTGAAAATGAACCTCTCGATGCAGTTACCTGTGTGATTAAGTTCTTCTATTTGAAGCCCTGACTGGATTAGGGTTAAGGTAATCTCGTCAAACCCTAATATCCTTCATATGATTAATCATTCGATTCAAGTCCATTATGAAAACCTTAATAGAAACTCTTTCTATTATTTCACTTTACCATGACCATGGGCTTATGGACTTGATTCTCATGATCATCACAGGGCTTCTCCTCATCTACTGAGATAGATAGATTTCCTATTGGTACAATCCAATTCCTATAATGAACATGCTACAACCAACATATACCTCAGGATTTTGAATGGCTAGGAGATCGAGTTATGGTGTAGTCAAACTATAACATCCTCAGGTGAACTGTTGATGCACCTCAGGTCAAAGAATCAGACATACAACTGCAGCTTCGAGCCAGTCATTGACGAGAAGGTAGACTTTCTAATGACTACTCGAGGTGGTCATGCTCAGTGCCCTCATTCTCTAACGAGTACCTGTACTCTCATTCTGGTGTCTCTACACCATAGACTCAAGACTCATCTACTATAAAGAAGCAATTGTACACCAACCTTTTGGATCAATCACCTTTCTCATGATGATCCTACGGTCAGGAGCATTTTATGAGTTAATAATGAAAATTCATGTCTTAAATTTTCAACTCTTAAAAATAAGAACTATCATTATCATTAACTCAAGATATGTATCACAGACACTAAATACACATTATGATAGAAAATAATCTATTTTATTATTTATAGTCAAAATTATAGTTTTGCCCTTAGAAGTGTATAACAAGTGTCAGCTAATTCTGGCTTCTAGGGCACACATATCTAACACCTCCCACCGATCTCACTTACTTGGCCAATATGGTTGATTAAGTCTTGACTTTGGTTGCTAACGATTTAAGCCAACCCTTGCCACTAGGTTAGTCATATCTGATATGACTAATTAAGGATGAGACCTAAACCTAAATCTTCTTAATTAATATTAAGTCTAGCAGTCTTCTACTATTGTAAAGATGCGGGTGCCTATCTAGTGTTGATCGTTCTCAGTTGGTCATAATGGTTTGATTGCATCGGGTAGGTACAATCACTCTATGGCATTAGATGCCCCAAGGTAGAGATGGGGTTGGACCTAATAACTGTTATGCGAGGGTCCCAATGACGGCTTTGCGCCTGTTGGTGTATGGTTGGTCTTACTTAATTAAGAAATATGCCAATAACTAATAGGTGAGCCTACAGGACTTAGAGACCGAACTAGCTGCATCTTGCTTAGTAGCAATGGACAAAGAGTTATCCACTCATTGGTTTGCGTGTTACCAATAACTGTTAGGTGAGGTACACATAAATCAATGAGATGGCATTACCCACTAGAAACTGATCACGTATAGGTTTCCATTTTCTTCATCCGAGGAGTGTGGGAGATCCATAGAAATAGTGGGAGCCCTTGTTTATTTTTTAAAGTCCCAATAACAAATATCTACAAGTTTAAAATATCTAATTAGAAATTATTTTTCTTTGCAGTTAACCATGTCAAGTTCAAACCCATTAGCCTGAATCTTTGACACCAATGGGTTGATCGGAACTAATTATAAGGATTGGCTTCAAAATTTGAGAATTGTTCTCAGTTTTGAGAAGCTGAGCCATGTCCTTGACCAAGATGCAACTGTGTTGCCAGCTCGTCCATCCCATGATCAACGAGCTACACTTAAGAAGTGGATAGATGAAGATAATAAGACGAAGTGCTATATTCTTGCATCCATGTCCAATGATCTTCAGCAACGACATGAAGACATGAGGACTGTCAGGGACATGCTAACTTACCTACAAGAGTTGTATGATGAGCAGAGTCGCACAGCTCTCTTTGAGGTCTCTCGAAGAATTTTCAGAGCAAAGATGCGTGATGGGCAGTCCATCCATGATCATTGTTTGACAATGATCAAGGACATTGAGGAGCTTTAGAAGCTAGGCATGAACATGGATAAAGAATTATAGGTAGATATGATCTTGCAATCCCTTCCTGATTTGTATGGACAATTCATCATGAACTACCATATGAATAAGATTGATAGCTCATTGCCTGAATTGCTAAACATGTTGGTAATAACTAAGAGTACCTTGAAAAGTTCAAGAAAAACCATTCTGACTGTGGAGCAGGCTTCCTCCAAGAGAAAGTCTTCTTGGAAGAAGAAGAAGAAGCCTACAAAGAAGCAAAAGACTGGTAACAAACCCAAGAAGCAGGCTCCGAGAAAGAGCAATGATAAAGGAAAAAGTTTCTATTGTAATGTCGAAGGTCACTGGAGAAGAAACTATCCTGCGTACCTAGCCACTTTGAAGAACAAGAAGATGGACACGCCTTCTGAAGGTACATCTGAGTTGCTCGTTATTGAAACTAATCTAACAATTTCTTCTTCTTCTAGTTGGGACCTAGATTTTGGTTCTAGTACTCATACACTTTCATGCAGGATCTGGAAGAAGTTAGAGGGCTATGGAAAGGCGAGATTACTCTTCGGGTCGACAATGGAGCAAGAGCTACTGCTGTAGCTATTGGAATTTATCCTTTGCAATTATTGTTAGGTGTTAGTTTATTTTTAAAAGATTGTTATTATGTACCTGGAGCTAGTAGAAACTTAGTTTCTATATCTATGCTGGCATAGGATAATTATGATTTTCATTTTAATAAAGACTTATGTGCAATTTATTTTGGAAAAAAAAATGTTGCATGTGTCTTTTTAATTGATGGACTTTATCATTTGCATGAAGATGCAAATATTAATATTAATGAGCAAATTATGAATGTCGTAGGGTCTAAGAAACTTAGGGATAGGATTAGCCAAAGGTATCTCTGGCACCTCAGACTAGACCATATTAGAGAGGATAGACTTAACAAATTGGAGAAAGATGACCTTCTTGGGTCATTGACTTCTAAGTCTTATCCAATTTATTAGTCATGTCTTCAAGGAAAGATGGCTAAACTACCCTTTGTAGGACTTGAAGAAAGTGCCACTAACATATTAGCCCTGGTACACATTGATGTGTGTGGATCATTTAATGTACAGGCTAGGGGTGGCTATCTCTACTTCATAATCTTTATCGATGATTTCTCATGGTATAGTTTTGTGTATCTGATGCATCATAAATCTGATGCCTTTGAAAAGATCAAAGAATTCAGATGTGAAGTAGAGAAGCAAACTAGAAAACCCATAAAGGTTCTTTGATCAAATCGAGGAGGAGAATATCTTAGAGGAGAATTTTGGACCTATCTTAAGGATAATAGCATAGTCTCATAATGGACACCTCTAGGGATGCCTCAGCTCAACAGGATATCTAAAAGAAGGAATTAGATCCTATTAGATATGGTCTGATACATAAGAAGCTTCATAGATCTTTTGATCATTTTATGGGGATATGCATTATTTTCTGCTATTCATCTATTAAATTGGGTTTCCTCTAAATCCATTCCTACCACACCATATGAGTTATGGCATCATAAGAAACCATCTCTTGGGTACCTTAAGATTTGGGGATGTCCAGCTCATGTCAAACGACAACAAATAGATAAGCTAGAGGTTAGGTCACTTAGGGCTCATTTTATAGGGTATCCTAAGAAATCTATGAAAAATTATTTTTTTCTTGCAGAGGATCACAATATGATTGTGAGCTATCATGCCATCTTCTTGGAAAGAGAGTTTGTCCAAGATAAAGATAGTAGGAGGAAGATTGAGCTCGAAGGGAAAGTCTCTGAAGAGCGTCGAGTCCTAGAACCTGAGCCCAGTAATGAGCCAGTAAATTTAATACAACCTCCACCTCGTAGACCAAATCGGCTCTCCCGTCCTCTGAAAAGATAGTTAGGTATACTGACGGAGGATCTAGAGGAAGTATTTCTTATGGAAGATAGGGACATTAGGAATGATCCCAAAACCTATGATGAAGCGATGTTAGATGTAGACTCCGAGAAATGGATGGAAGCAATGAAGTCAGAAATTGACTAAATGCATTCCAACCAAGTATGGTCCTTAGTAGATCCACCTAAAGGTATTGTACTTATTAGATGTAAATGGATCTATAAAAGAAAACTTGGGTCAGATGGTAAGGTAGAGACCTATAAGGTGAGGCTGGTGGCAAAAGCTTATAGTCAACATGAACGTATTGACTATCAAGAGACTTTTTCGCCAGTGGCTATGCTAAAATTTATCCATACCTTACTTGCGATTGCAGTCTATTATGATTATGAGATCTGGCAGATAGATGTGAAAACTACCTTCCTAAATGGGTATCTTGAAGAAGATATCTATACGAAGCAGCCTATGGATTTCACATCTGGTGATAGTGATTACAAAGTCTGCAAGCTGCAAAGATCAATTTATGGACTTAAGCAAGCATCGCAGAGTTCGAACACTCGCTTTAATGATGTGATCAAATCTTTTGATTTCATCAATAATGAGGAGGAGTCATGTGTATACAAAAAGATCAGTGGGAGCATTATCATATTTCTTGTATTGTACATAGATGACATCCTCATGATTAGGAATGATATTTCCATGCTGACATCGATCAAAGTTTGGTTGTCAAAAGAATTCTCTATGAAAGATCAAAGAGAAGCTTCCTACATTCTTGGTATTAAGATCTATAGGGATAGATCTAAGAGAATAATAGGACTCTCACAGCAAATATACAAAAAGAAGGTGCTGAAGTGGTTCAGTATAGAAAACTCCAAGAGAGGTCTCCTACCTCTTAGGCATGGCGTTCATCTTTCAAAGAAGATGTGTCCTGACACACCTAAAGAAATCCAACACATGAGCAAGATCCCTTATGCTTTGGCTATAGAGAGTCTTATGTATGCCATGCTGTATACGCGACCTGATATAGCTTTTGCCGTGAGTGTCACGAGTAGCTATCAGTCAAATCCAAGTGAGAAGCACTAGATAACTGCAAAGAACATTCTTAAATACTTAAGAAGAGATAAGGATTTGTTCTTTGTTTTTGGAAGAGTTTCAAAGCTAAAAGTGAAAGGATAAATTGATTCAGATTTCATGTCCAATGTCGATGATAGAAGGTCTACATCAAGGTGTATTTTTTTGTATAATGATGGATCAGTTAGCTGAAAAAGTTCCAAACAATTGGTCATTGCAGATTTGACCATGGAAGTCAAATATATCATTGCCTCTGAAGCTGCTAAGGAAGTCTTCTAGTTTAGGAAATTCATTGCAGAGTTGGGCGTGATGTCATCAGATGCCATTACACTACACTATGACAACAATGGCACCATAGCTCTTATTAAGGAGCCCAGGTCTCATCAAAAGTCTAAGAATATTGAATGGTGATTCTATATTATACATGAATATCTTGAGAAGCAGTTCATCGAGGTGTAGAGAGTTGACTCCACACAGAATGTGGAGGATCCACTGACAAAGCCTCTAAGCCAGTAAAAGACTAAAGCTCACCTTGAAAAGATAAGTCTTAGGTTTATGGCTAATTGGCTTTAGGTCAAGTGAAAATTTGTTAGATATGTATCCTAGAAAGCCAATTGTTTGCTGACACATTTAGTTTTCAAGGAATGTATTTAAATTTGTAAAACTTTTATTATTAATAAAAAGCATTTTTATTTTCAGTCATATTTATGTATCCATGATTTATCCTAGAAATTAACAAAGATGATTTTGCATATTCTCAAGATGTTGAGAATTTGAGACATACACTATTAGTGGTTAATTTCTAAATGCTTCTGATTAGAGGATTATCACGAAGGATAGTGATTGATTTAGTTAGATTGGTGCATGATCATCTTCTTCATGAACATATGAGTCTCGAGTCTGTAGTGTGGTGATACTAGGGTGATAATGTTGGTGGTTGTTAGAGAACAACTTGTACTGAGCATGATCATTATGAGAAACCACTTGGATGTGTGCTCACTCATCAGTGGTATTCTCGATGCTGCAATGTATGACTAGTCCTTTGACCTATGGTGCATTGGCTATTTGCAGTGAGGCTGCTATAGTTTGACTACACATTTATTTGGTCCCTAGCCATTTGGGTCCTTGCTATGTATGTTGGCTATGGTGGATTTAGATTCACTAATGAGAGTAGGATGTACTTAGATGAAATCTATCGATCTTAGTAGAAAAGATATAATCCTATATGATTCGTGAGACTGAGTTTACTAAGTCTTTGGCCAAAGCAAGATGAATACTAGAAAGAAGTTTCCACGAGATTCACAAGAGAACTTAAATCGAGCCAATCTTGCATATGACTGATGATGGGGTTTGACGAGTTGTTCGTGACCTCCATCAAATTAGGATTTTTAATAGAAGAATTGAATCATATGATAACTATACCTAGAGGTTCATATTTCTATTCTACTGGATTGCCACTATATACTACTAGCTGTCACTGGTGGATTATGGGACCCACAAGCACTATCTTGATGATTGATGATTCTTGATGGATAGTATTGGAATTAATCCAACCCATCGAAAGAAGTTTCAATGATATTATGATAGAAATTATAATGTGTCTCACTACCAGATAGAATAAAATCTATGGTGTCACACATAAAAGAGGTTTCTGTCTGATCCAATGATTAATCAACGATTATGAATCATTAAGGGTATAATTATCAATATGATTGATAGTTAACTCAAGAAGGATTAATTAATAATTTGATTACTAATTAGACTCAATTAGATTAAGAAATAAGTTTTAAATCAAGTCTAATTGAATTGGATTGACTTGAATTGGGTTTGGTTTGATTGAGTTAAGAGATGACATAGTTATCATGAAATCAATTTTTGATTTGATCTGAATTTGGGTTCAATTAAATCTTAATTAGATTAGAATTTAATCTAATTAGAGATCTAAATAGATTAGATTCAATTAGGTGTTTGGGTTTAAACCAAATTATTTTTGGTTTGAGGCTCAATTCGAAATCCTAAAGTCCATTTTGTAAAGGACTCTTCCATATCCAAAATCCTAAAGTCCATTTTGTAAAGGATGATTCCATGCACCACCCTTTGTCCACGCCCCTTCTCTTCTCATGCAAATTTTAGATTTGCATAAGGTTTTTTATATTTTTCACCTCTTGGTCGACCACTTATCCTTCCATTTGGATATGGATGAGTTTTGGTTTGAATTTAAAATTTAATTTGAATGTTTGATAGAGTTTGACTCTATCAAGACTCTTCTTGGTGCCCCCTTAAAAGTATTTATCTTTGGGATGTCTCTAAGAGGTCTTTTTTATCTGAATAAAATTTGGCCAGCTACTAGAGTGAGAGAGGGACTTGTTGCCATCCTCCCTTCCAAGTTTGAAAGAAAAACTCCATTGGTACAAGGCATGGCACTCCAAGGAAGAAAGTTGCATTGCTGCTATTTTCTTTTCTTCCTCTACTGCTTCTTCGACTAAAGATTATCTTCTAGATCTGAAGAAGGTTCAAATCAATCATCAAAAGATCTTCTCTATATGGGAGCTAGCACCACGAAGAGATAGATAAGTCATAGATCAGATCAGATCTTGTGTGGGTACCTATAGTGGCTGGGCATTTGCGCGACTTTAGGAACCTATCAAGTTTTGATCATCGACTGTGGAGTTCTTCGACCCATGATAAGATATGAGATCTGATCTCATAAATTAATTTTGGATTTTATATGTCTTAGATCCATGTTAGGAAAGGTTTTAGATCTAATTTAATGCATGATAAAAATAGTTAATCTATTTTATTCCACTGTAATTTCAAAATAGTTTTGAAATACATGCATGTAATCTATCCTTCTCTTTCTAATAGGCGATGGAACTACTCATCCGAGAGTGTGTCGAGGGACTGCTCAATTGAGAGTTTGCTATGATAGTGATGGAGCTGCTCATCTGAGAGTGTGTCTAGGGACTGCTCAGTTGAGAGTGTGTTATGATGGTGGAGGGCTGCTCATCTGAGAGTATGTCGAGGGACTGCTCAAGTGAGATTGTGTTATGATGGTGGTATGATTACCCATATAAGAGTGTGTTGGTGGGACTGCTCATATGAGGATATGATTGTGATATGGAAACTCATTTGAAACTCTATGGAAACATATGGCTTTGGTATCATCGGTGGTAAGCAAAGGTTTGTGCTTTACCAGAATCTTTTATGTGATTCATATTTATTTTACTCAATTGTTTAGCAGCTTGTTGATGCATGCTATGTATTGTATTATAATAAGTGTAGTAAGCTTTTCATTGATAGTTGGATTCACTCATTGGGACTTTAGGTCTCATTATGTGGTTTTATATTTTTCTTCTCTTAGCAAATTAGAGCATCTTAGTTTGGCATCAGCATAAGAAAGTTTAGTATCAGCATTTTGGGTTTTTATGTTGTATGTGTTAGCTTGTGAGGGCCTTACTTTGGAGGAGTTTTGGATTGTATATATGTTATGTATTCTCAGTTGAATATAAATGAATGTATTTTATTGTTAATACCATATGTATTAAGCGTAGTTTAATAAATGGAAGCTTGAGATGATGTTGTTAAACGTAGAGTATTTTGAAATACTTGTGCAATGATTTCAAGGGATTGATCAGATTACTTGATAGCAGGTGATTAAATAACATTATAGCTTAGCTTAAGTATAGTTTAGAAATCCACTTAATCTATAGATAAGGATGGGGTGCGGCACCATCACCCGATTTAGTTAGGGGTGGGGTGTTACATAAAGGAACCATATAATTTAACCTAAATGAACCTAAGATGGCTTGGGTACCAAAAGTTAGTAAATGATTGCAGGTACACCAAGGATCCAATAGAATAAAATAAAAAAATTATTATAGATGGATGCCTTAGAAATAAACTTGGATGGGGGATGATATTGGTAAAATCTAAACCCTTCTCACATCATACCATTAATGATTGTTAAAGCTATTTTGATTGAATCTATTGACTTTAGTATGATTTCATATTATATTTACTTACTTAAAACTCTTTTCATATATTAGTAAGATTAATATGATTGATTGATTTTGATGATTTGAAAACTTTGATTTTAAGAGGTCAATATACTCTCCTCCAAGTATTATATTATGATATGAATTAAAATTAACCTAAAACTCAGCATGATATAATAGCTTCCCCATATTAATTTTATAATTAATAAACTTAAATTAAAAGATTCTTAATTAGATACGAATGTTTTTGAACTGCTAAACATATAAGTAAAATTAAGTTTGATATTCCTTCATAAAATACTAAATTATTAAAATTTTATTAAAAATTAGCATGAAATAAGTACTCAAATACAAGACATCAATCATAAAACTCAAAATGCTTGATGTGTTAAGTTGTATTGCATTTTAGTACCCCTAAGGATTTGAAATCCTATAGTTAGATCAATACATAGAGCCAATATCTAGATTTCTCTCATTTTAACCTCAATTGATTTTGTCCCTCAACTTGAAGAATGCCTTTCATACTTGGTATCAAATTAAATTTGAAATATACTTTCATATTTTATTCATATTATTTTCAAGCAATGAATTTGAAACTAGTTTTTCTTTAATCTTAATGTGGTATCAAATTTCTTAAAAAAATATTGATTTATTTCAACTCAATGGGTGTCAATTGGAGAAAATCTTTCAAAGATGTTACCTTTTCTCTTCAAAATATCGGATATCCAGAATTGAATTACTTTTCTTGTTTGATATTAAGAAGTTAGCTATTTGAATTGATTTTTAAAACAATCAGTATCATAATTCTTATAATTGGTATCAAATAGTTTATTTTTGTCTTAAATTTTCTTACTTTTTTTGGCAAAAAAATAGAATGTTATATTTCAAATCTGATTTTGCATTGCTTATATGATATAATTTGAGATAAAATCAAGAATTTTATATTTTTTCTAATCTTAATTAAATGATATTTCTTCAAAAAAGAAAGACCTAAGTTTAAATAGAATATCTCTCTATGATTTATTTTACATGACCTATTGGTGTCAATTCAAATTAACTTATCAAAATAATTTGATCTAAATTTAATTGATTTATTTTTTTATCAAAGAATTCAATAATTGGTATCATATAGACCATTATTATCTTACATTCTATTGCTTTATCTTTGACAAAAGAAAAATATCTTTATGAATAATCTATTTTGCATGAATATATCAAAATAAGAATTTTTTTTTATATTATACCTTTAGATAAATTATAAGATTGATATCTTTATGCTTCAAATTGATTGATACTACTTAAGAAAAAAAATATTTTTTAAAAAATTAAATAAATCTCTTTGTGGTTTACTTTGAATGATTTATCTAAATTTCTAGTTTTGAAAGGACCTATCTATCTTGGACTTATAAAGCTTAAAGAAACAAACAAAAACTTCTTTCAATTGATATTAATATTTTTTTATTAAGAATATTATCATAATTGGTATCATAATTTGCATCAAAAAGTCTATTTTTGTCTTGAATTTAATTACGTTATCTTTTGGCCAAAAAAAAAGTATGCTATGTCTCAAATTTGAATTTTCATAGTAATATTCTTGTAATTATATTATTTGAGATAAATTCTTGTGATATATTTTTGAATAATTTGCTTCAGTATCAAAAAAAGAGAAATATTTTTAAGACTATATTATTCAAAATTTTTGAAGCCCAAAATTTTTTTAATTAAAATTAAGAAGTATATTTGCATCTACATTTTTGAGAAAAAGAAAGAAGTCGTGATCTGAATCTAAAAGTAAAACCCATATTGTATTTTTGCAAAAGTAACAAAAAATATTAAAGAAGTATAATTATTTAAAAATCTAAATTTAAAAGTTGAATTTAAAAGATAAATTTGGAATCAATCAAATTTAAAAATTTAAGCTTAAAAGTCAAATTTGTATTAATTAAAAGTTAATATGATATCAATTAAATGTGCATAACTCGAAAGAAAGAAGGGGAGAATAACATTTAAAATCAATTATGCAAGAATTATAAAAAAAAGAGGAGAAAATATCATGTAATGAATTTTCTAATATTTGGAGAAAGAGATATTGATTAAGTTAACTAATTTAATTTGATTGAAAATATTAATGAATTTGAATATTGATTTTAAATTCTCAATCATTTATCTTATAATTTTCTCATTTTAAGCTTTATTATATTTGCATTAATTGATTTTAGACTCTCAATCAAGTGCCTTATACTTTTCTCAAATTGTGCTTACATGTGGTTATTAAATTTGATTTACTTAATTTGAAGTAGTATAAGATAAATTAATTAATTTTTATTATCAAAAATTATTTATAAATTAAGATATTATTCATATGCTAATTTGCATGAACATTCTTGATAATTTTGGAGTTAAATTAAATTTAAAATATATTCTTACTCTAAGAAATAAATTTCTAAATCCAATCTGAAAACTCATTTGAAAATATAAGTATTATACAAAATTTTTGATATGCTTTTAGAAATCTTTATAAAGTCATTTTTACTTTGATACTATTTTGATATATATCTTTTATAAACTTAATTGACTGAATTTTTTTTTAAAAAAAATGTTAAATTAGATATCAAATTTAAAAATTTTTGTTTTATTGATCAATTCTTTGAAAAACTCTATCTCCTGATATTGATTTGAAAATCTAAATTGATGGTATCAATTGAAAATATGGTATCAGACATATTTTATTTGGTGTCAAATATGCTCAAATGTCTTGAAAAGCCCTATCTCTCAATATTGATTTGAAAAATCTAAATTTAATTTATTTAGAAAAGGGGAAGAGTGGTATCAATATAAATTTGGTATCAAACTTATCTATTTTAAAATCAAACATGTCTTATATAGTTCAAATTTGATACTCCTTTAAAATAAATTTTCTAAATTTGATACATTTTTCTATCTAAATTTTAATTGATTTTGATGATATATTTCTATAAATTGGTTGATGCAAAGAGAAAGAAAAGATATTATGCAATTTGAATTTGAAATATTCAAACAGAAAGGAAGATTTATAAACTTTTTTGATCTTTGATTTGTTTTGGGTGATTTGTTAATTTTTTTTCATGAGCTTCTTGATGTTGTCAAAAAGGGAAAGAAGAATATTGAGTATATGCTTAATGAATTAATACTTAAGATGCTCGCTAATTTAATACTAGAAACCTTAATGCTCATTGATTTGAATTGAAATATTCTTTAAATGAATATCTATAAGATTAATTGAGAACATTCATAAAGTATGCCTTCATATATTTAATCTATTACTTCAAAGTATGCCTTCATATATTTAATCTATTACTTCATGATACATATTGGCTAATATTGGTTGTATGTGATGCTTATCTTGTATGGCTGACTATATGTACTTTTAATATGTCATATAAACTCTATGACTTTTATGTATTTTGGTCAAAATTTAATGAGGTATATGCGGTATTTGTCGTATCATGTAAGCTCACTTATTTTGACTAGAACTTAATGTTATGTCTTTTATACTAACATCTTATTCTATCATGATTGTTGAATGTGATTTTCACATATGGCATCAATTATATTACGAATCATTCTTTTAAACAGCTGATTCTTCCTATTGAATAAGAGAAGTAAATTAAATTACATTGGTTGGTATAAGCAGAAATTAAATGCATAAGCAAGAATTATTCATTTTTTTTACATGCTTAATGATTGGCAATTTTTTAAAACCTCTTTTCTAAAAAAGCCAATTAAAAATTTGCATCAATTGAATATACATATATATTACCTTGGTTTAAATTCAAAATCCTTAATGATACTATTTTGCTTCAATGTTCTATGCATGCCTTATGTTGGGGGTAAAATTGAAGGAAAATTCTAATTTTTCGGACCAGGTTCATTCAGATATGATCGAATCAAGAGATATATTTCAAAAAAATTTTTTTTTGATCCAAATTAGATCTGAGATATTTTAGATCTGATCCTTATTATTCTAATAATAAAAATATAATCTAGATAAATTAAATTAAATTTAATTTATCTTGATGTAGGATAATCCTATTACCCATTGATGATCCTATAAGCAGCGGAAGGTTCTAGATCTAGCCACGCAAGTGCCTGGCCTCTACCAATATCCACTCGGATTGGATCTGAAGATCCTCTTCTTCTCTATCACATCTCCAAAAATTAGATCTGAGTCTGATTTGGAGGATCTTCAAAACAACTTTCAAAGATCAGCAGTTGTCTTTTGCAGTAGCGCAGCCTTCTAGCTTTCAGTCGCCTTTCTCTCGCCTAGATTGCACCAACTTGGATCCCAAACTTCTTTAGGCATGGAGAGGAGAGGGAGAAGATGGACCTAGCATGGAGGAGGAGGAGAGAGGCAGCCTTGGGGCATGGAAATTTTTAGATACTTCTTGAGTTGGGCGTAGGGTCTTATTTATAGACTATGCATGATCCAACTCCTCTTCGTCCCAACCAATCATAACTCTTTATGAAATCAGATTTAAATATGATTGGTGGGAATAAAGTCTCTTGGATTCATCCTTAGATGGTGCCTAAGACCAGTCAAAGTTGGTTCTTAGGAGGAGTCTAATCGAAATCCAAAAAGGAGATGGAGTCCCTATCCAACAGGGACTCCAGGGCGTCTGGCGTGTGCCCTCCTCCTTGCCAAGTTCTGGTAGGGGGACAAGCTCACACCAACTCTCCAATAGGTGTGTGATACGTGGATAGAAGTCAAAGTATCAATGATCAGTACTTGACCAGTCAAAGGTCAACTTTTGACCAAAGTCCAAGGATGAGAAATGGTAGGTATTATCTTACAAAATAAGACAACCTTTTTCTGATCTGGACGGGCTCCAGTCAGACTAAGTAAAGGCCTCTGATTGAGTACAAACTCCTTTGGCTCAGTCAGGACAACTATTTATGATAGTAAAAGAAGAACGTTAGGTTCAATCGAGTGCTAGCACGATTTTCTTAAACCTAATTGAATCTCATTCAGATCAATTGAGCTAGATCAGTTCAATTGATGAACATCAGATTCAAACTCTTGTTTGTGTGACCCAGTTAGGTTCAGTTCTTTATGGTAATGAGATATGTCATGATCTCTATCATCGACATCATCGAAACTTCTTTCGATGGATCAGAACTCTTCTGATTTGAACAGCTAGAATGATCGATCATCTAAATCATTCTAATTGCTCCCAAAATCTATCAGTGACACCTAGCAGTATATGGTGGCAACCCATCAGAGCTGAATGCGAACCTCTTGGTGCAGCTACCCATGTGATTAAGTTCTTCTATCTTGAGCCCCTGATCAAATTAGGGTTAAGGTGAACTCATCAAACCCTAGTTTCTGTCATATGATGTAATCATTCGATTCAAGTCCGATGTGAAAACCTAAATAGAAACTCTTTCTATTATTTCACTCTACCATGGCCATGGGCTTCTGAACTTGATTCTCATGATCATCATAGGGCTACTCCTCTACCACCGAGGTAGATAGATTCCATCTTGATGCAATCCAGTTCCTACAATGAACATGCTATAGCCAACATACACCTCAGGATTTCATATGGCTAGGAGACTGAGTTGTGGTGTAGTCAAACTATAACACCCTCAAGGTGAACTACCGATGCACCTCAGATTCAAAGAACCAGACACACCACTGCAGCATCGAGTCAGTCATTGACGAGAAGGTAGACTTCCTAATGACTACTCGAGGTGGTCATGCTCAGTGCCCTCGTTCTCTAACGAGTATCTGTACTCTCATTCTGGTGTCTCCACACCATAGACTCAAGACTCATCTACTAAAGAGAAGCGATTGTACACCAATCTTTCGGATCAATCACCATCCTCGTGATGATCCTATGGTCGGGAGCATTTTATGAGTTAATAATGATTATTCATGTCTTAAATTTTCAACTCTTGAAAATATGAATTATCATTACCATTAACTCAAAGGATGTATCACAGACACTAAATACACATATGTGATAGAAAATAACCCATTTTATTGATAATAGTCAAAATTATAATTTTGCCCCTAGAAGTGTATTACAAGTGTCAGGCAATTCTGGCTTCTAGGGCACATATATCTAACAATCTCCCACTTGTCCTAAAGCCAATTGGCTATAATTCTAAGTCTCATCTTCTTAAGGTGGATTTCGAATTTTTGTTGTCCCAACAGCTTTGTAAGTGGGTCTGCCGCATTGTTTGCAGAGTTGACTCCCTTGACCTCGACGTAACCCTTCTTAAGGTAATCACAAATGAGGAGGTATCGCTGCTCAATGTGCTTGGACTTTTAGTGAGACCTCGGCTCCTTAGCAAGGGCTATGGTGCCATTGCTGTCGTAGTACAGAGGAATGGCATCTGATGGCATTACTCTGATTTCTGTTGCAAACTTCTTATACCAAAATGCTTCCTTCGTAGCCTCTGATGCAGCAGTATATTCTGCTTCTATGGTAGAATCTGCTATCATGATTTGCTTGAAACTCTTTCAGCTGACAGCACCATCATTGCACAGAAATAGACTCCCAGATGTCGACTTTCGATCATCTACATCGGACATGAAATCCGAGTCTGTGTATCCCTGGACATCGAGGTCTCCATTACCAAAGACTAACATCATATCCTTAGTTGTTCTCAAGTACCTAAGGATACATTTCATAGAAGTCCAATGTTTTTCACCTGGATTTGACTGATATCTGCTTGTGACACTCACAGCATGGGCTATATCAGGTCGTGTACATAGCATGGCATACATGAGGGTCCTTATTGTAGAAGCATAAGGGATCTTGCTCATGCATTCTATTTCCTCAGGTGTGCTAGGGCACATCTTCTTGGAAAGATGAATACCATGTCCGAAGCATATTAATCCCCTCATAGAGTTTTGCATACTAAACCTCTTTAGTACTTCCTCTATGTACATCTTCTGTGAAAGTTCTAGCATCCTATTTGGTCTATCTCTATAGATCTTAATTCCTATAATAAAGGATGCTTCACCTAGGTCTTTCATGGAGAATACCTTGGACAACCATATTTTGACTATCGTCATCATGGGAATATCATTTCCAGTAAGGAGGATGTCATCCACGTACAACACGAGGAAGACAACAGCGCTCACATTGACCTTTTTGAAGACACATGGTTCCTCTTCATTTTTGATAAAACCAAACATTTTGATCACATCATTGAAGCAAGTGTTCCAGCTTCAAGATGCTTGCTTAAGTCCATATATGGATCTTTGTAGCTCGCAAACCTTATGATCAGTATCACTGGATGTGAAACCTAGCGGCTGTTCCATATAGATATCTTCCTCAAGATATCCATTTTAGAATGCCATTTTCACATCCATTTTTCATATTTTATAATCAAAATAGACTGCAACGACAAGCAATGTGCCGATGGATTTTAGCATAGCCACTAAGGAAAAGGTATCCTGATAGTCAATGCCTTCGCGTTGACTATAACCTTTTGCCACTAGTCTAGCCTTGAATGTCTCCACATTCCCATCTACACCAATCTTTCTTTTGAAGATCCATTTACACCCAATAGGTACTATACCTTCTGGTGGATCTACTAAGGTCCAGACTTGATTTGAGTGCATCGAGTCAATTTCTGACTGCATTGCCTCTAGCCATTTCTCGAAGTCGATATCTGATATTGCCTCGTTGTAGGTTTTGGGATCATCACCATGAGCACCATTACCTACGAGGAACATTTTCTCTACTTTCTCTGAAATAATACCCAAGTATCTTTCAGGAGGATGGAAAACTCTTTTCAATCTACGAGGTGGAGGAGGTAGTGTTCTTATTGGATCAACCTAATTTGGTTCCAATTGGTCCTTAGCTCATTGTACTTGTGAGACTTTCTCATCAAGCTTAATCTGCTTTTCAATGTTGTTATCTTGAATAAAATATTTTTTAAGAAAAATGGCTTGTCGACTCATAATCACATTGTGGTCTTCTGGAATGTAGAAATAGTATCCTAATGACTCTTTAGGATATCCTATGAATCAAGCTCTGAAGGACCTAAACTCTAACTTTTCCACTTGTTGTCTTTCGACATGAGCCGGACAACCCCAAATTCTGAGATGACTCAGACTTAGTTTCTTACCATGCCATATCTCATACGGTATGGTAGGAACGTTCTTAGAGATAACCCTATTCAGTAGATAAATTGAAGTTAACAATGAGTGTTCCCAAAGAAAATCAGGAAGGTCTGTGAAGCTCATCATGGATTGGACCATATCCATATCCAATAGAGTTTGATTTCTCCATTCTAAAATCCCGTTGAGTTGAGGTGTTCCTGGTGGAGTCCATTGAGAGACTATGTCATTTTTCTTAAGATAGTCTAGGAATTCTCGACTAAGATATTCACCTCCTTGATCTGATCGAAGAACCTTAATGGGTTTTTCTGTTTATTTTTCTACTTCATGTCTGAATTCTTTGAACTTTTCAAAAGCTTCAGACTTATATCTCATAAGATACACATATCCATACCTAGATAGATCATCGATAAAGATAATGAAGTAGACAAAATTACTCTAGCCGGCACATAAATGGGCCGCACATCTCTCTT
>QRFJ01004503.1:16172-54684 GCA_006176705.1 Cocos nucifera | reverse complement strand
CTGTGTGGAGGTCTGTCCCCCTACTAGAACCTGGCAAGGAGGAGGGCGCACGCCACCCTTGGCGTGTGCCTAAGTTGGAGGCGCCCAGGAGTCCCTATTGGATAGGGACTCCATCTCCCTTTTGGATTTCGATTAGAGTTCTCCTAAGAACCAACTTTGACTGATCTTAGGCACCCTCTAAGGAGGAATCCAGTGGACTCTAATCTCACCAATCAGATTTAGATTTGATTTCATAAAGAGTTATGATTGGTTTGGAAGAAGAGGTGTTAGATCACAGACGGTCTATAAATAAGACCCTACGCCCAACTCAAATTAAGTTTGGAAATTGAAATCCCATGCCCCAAGGCTGCCTCTCCCCTCTTCCTCCATGCCAAACCCACCTTCTCCCTCTCCTCTCCACATCCAAAAGTGTTTTAGACCTTGGTTGGTGCAATCCAGATGAGAGAAAGGCGACTGAAAGCTAGAAGGCTGCGCTGCTACAAAGGACGACTGCTGATCTTCGAAAGAAGTTTTGAAGATCCTCTAGATCAGATCTTAATTTGATTTTTGGAGATGTGATAGAAAAGAAGAGGATCTTCAGATCCAGCCTGAGTGGATACCGATAGAGATCAGGTACTTGCGTGGCTAGATCTAGAGCCTTCCACTTCTCACAGGATCATCATTGGGTAATAGGATTACCCACTTCAAGATAAATTAAATTTGATTTAATTTATCTAATTTTATTTTAATTATTAAAATAATAAGAATTAAATCTAAAACATCTCAAATTTGATCTAGATTAAAGAAAAAAATTTTGAAATATATCTCTTGATCTGATCAGATCTGAACGAACCTGATCCGGGAAATCAAGATTTTTCTTCAACTGGTATCAGAGCCAAGATTCTAAAAGTATTTAGATCTGATTTTAAATTTATTCTAATTAAAAAATAAGTAATTTCAAATATCACATGAGATGTGATCAGATCTAAAATTAGAAAAAATTAAAATTAAATGATTTGGATCTAAGATTAAAAAATATGCATGACTAGTTCTAAAATAGAATAGTTCTATAGAATAGTCTTGTATATTTTCAATTTAATTTGATTAAATCATATTTTAGATCTATTTATTACTACTTTTGATAATAATTATTATAATAATATCTAAAAAATAGCAAATAAAATTATTTAATTTTAAACATCATATGAGATATGATTGATGCATGTCTAGACTAGTTGTAGAATAGTTCTACATAGTTATCTAGATTAGAATTTATTTTGATTAGATCAATTTAAATCTAATTTTTTAGATTATTATGAGATAATTTAGATCTAAAAATATGCATGATTCAATACAAGAGATGTATGCAAAATATGCCATGATTAGATCTAATTTGTATATGAGATATATGATATAGATCTAAAACTATTTTTAGTATTGCATGTTCTTGATTAGGCGTTCCTCTGGCCGTCCAGTCATAAGAATGAAGAATGATCTCTCTAATAGGTGCATAACACGTGGACAGAAGTCAAAATATCAATGGTCAATATTTGACTAGTCAAAGGTCAACTTTTGACCAAAGTCAAAGGACGAGAAATGGTAGGTGATCAAAAATGGTAGGTAATATCTTACAAAATAAGACAACCTTTTCTGACTTGGACAAGCTCCAATCAGACCAAATGAAGGCCTCTGAATGAGCATAAACTTCTTTGACTTAGTCAGGACAACTTATTTATGATAGTAAAAGAAGAACGTTAGGTTCAATCGAGTGCTAGCACGATTTTCTTGAACCTAATTGAATCTCATTCAGATCAATTGAATTGGATTAGTTTAATTAATGATCACCAGATTAGAATCCTTATTTGTATGACCCAGTTAGGTTCAGTTTTGTATGGTAATGGGATATGTCATGATCTCTATCATCGACATCATCGAAACTCCTTTCGATGGATCAGAACTCTTCTGATTTGAACAGCTAGAATGATCGATCATCTAAATCATTCTAATTAATCCCAAAATCCACCAGTGACACCTAGCAGTATATGGTGGCAACCCATCAGAGCTGAATGTGAACCTCTTGGTGCAGCTATCTGTGTGATTAAGTTCTTCTATCTTGAGCTCCGATCCGATTAGGGTTTAGGTGAACTCGTCAAACCTTAGTTTCTGTCATATGATGTAATCATTCGATTCTAGTCGGATGTGAAAAGCTAAATAGAAACTCTTTCTATTATTACACTCTGTCATGGCCATGGACTTCTGAACTTGATTCTCAAGATCATCATAGGGCTGCTCCTCTACTAACGAGGTAGATAGATTCCATCTTGATGCTATCCAGTTTCTATAATGAACATGCTATAGCCAACATACACCTCAGGATTCCATATGGCTAGGAGATCGAGTAATGGTGTAGTCAAACTATAACACCCTCAAGGTGAACTGCAAATGCACCTCAGGTCAAAGAACCAGACACACTACTGCAGCATTGAGTAAGTCATTGACGAGAAGGTAGACTTCCTAATGACTACTCGAGGTGGTCACGCTCAGTGCCCTCGTTCTCTAATGAGTATCTGTACTCTCACTTCGATGTCTCCACACCGTAGACTCAAGACTCATCTACTAAAGAGAAGCGATTGTACACCAACCTTTTGGATCAATCACCATACTTGTGATGATCCTATGATCGGAAGCATTTTATGAGTTAATAATGATTATTCATGTCTTAAATTTTCAACTCTTGAAAATATGAATTATCATTATCATTAACTTAAAGGATGTATCACAGACACTAAATAGACAAATGTGATAGAAAATAATCCATTTTATTGATTATAGTCATAATTACAATTTTGCCCTTAGTAGTGTATTACAAGTGTCAGCCAATTCTGACTTCTAGGGCACATATATCTAATAGCTACACCAAAAGGTTAAATTTTAGTTCTGATGGATTGTCACCATATACTATTAGGTGTCACTGCTGGATTTTGGGAGCAATTAGAATGATTTTGATGATCGATCATTCTAATTGTATGAATCAAAAAAAATTTAGTCCATCAAAAGATGTTTCGATGATGTCAATGATGGAGATCATGATATGTCTCATTATCATACGGAACTAAACCTAACTTAATCATACAAATAATAATTTGGATCTGGATGTCATCAATTGAGCTAACCTAGTTCGATTGATTTGGATTAGATCCAATCAGGTTCAAGGTAATCATGTTAGCACATGATTGAGCCTAACTTTCTCCTTCTGTAATCTTTTTGATTCATTGCAATCGAGTCAAATTTGATTTGACTCATTTCTATATCCTGAATGAGTTTATTTTCATATAACTAGAATAAGTCTAGATTAGATTAATTATGAAAATTAAATTCATTCTTAGTGCAATTGGACTAGGGTCAATAGTTGACCCAATTGAGAGAATTGAGGGTCACGTGATTAAAGAATTTTAAAAATATTTCTAGAAATTATTTTACTCTAATTTTTGGATATGTGATAGAACACAAGTTATTTTTGGGTGTGCAAAAGTTTGTGATTTTTGGAGGTGCCTAGGCTAGGTTTTGATAGAGTTTGATTTGGATCAAACTCTTAAGGGAAGAGTCCTAGACGCACATGGACTCTTCCTTATCCTTTCATGTCGGCACCTTCTAGATGGATTTTTGGCATCAAAACTAGCTGAGATCTGAAGTTTTTCATGGAGATCAGGTTCAAGAGTCCCAATGGTCGAATTAATAAGGTTTTTGGTCAAAAAGGGACTCTTTATGGTGCTATATCTTGTATAAGAACTCTTCTCATGAAATTGCCTCAACATAATTTATTTTTTCCATACCCAAAGGAGCCTTCCTTCTAATATCCACACTCCTTCTATCCTCTCTCTCCCTCTCTTCTACATGCTTAAAATGTTAGGCACAAATTTGAGTTGAAGGTCCAAGGTTTTTGGTACAAGATTTAGCATCTACGCGACGGTGTTCGTGAGACGAACAGGCTGCCCTCAGAAGTTATTTTGAAGGCATTTCAAATTAGATCCAGATCTAATTTTTAGAGGAGTGATTCATAAGGAGAAGACGTTTAGATCCTATCTAAGTGGATACCTGTAGAGGCCAGGTGCGTGCATGGCTCCTTCCAAAACCTTAGGAATCAAAAGGATCATCGTAGGATAATTAGATTACCAAATCAAGTACTTAAAATTAAATTAAATTTTATTTTATTTTTAACTTTTGATATTAGATCTCTATGATTGATTTGAGAAGTCTCAGATTTGATTAGGATTTTAGAAAAAAGTTTAAAATATTTCTTCAGATCCAATCAGATCTGAACGATCCTATGTCAGAAAAATAGGTTTTTCCATCAGATCCATCTCAATAGTATCATAAATTATTCAATACTTTAATTCTTAAAAATTGATAACATAAACTATTAAATTGATCCTGGGTTTTATTGATTCTCTCTAACATAAACTATTAAATCGAGCATGGATTATATCTTCTGATCATAATTCATCTTCATAAATATAGTCTATTTAAATATCAATCAATAAAAAGTATGTTAAAATTTCATGCATGGAGAATAGAGTTTAGGATTGGCAGGAGAATAATTTATTCATTGCATAAAAAAATTACAAAAAAAATAAAGAAAAAAATTACAATCCATACTAGAAGACTTCATCTACATCCTAAAATCTGATCTTTAGTTGCACATAGTTGATGATCTTCTCTACAGCATCTTCTGATCTCCTAGAGTAAATAAATAAAAAAAGAAAAGAAAATAAAAAGAAAGAAGAAAGAGGAAGAGAGGAGAAGAGAAGGGAGAGTGAAAGATATTTTGAGGGCTTAGAAGGCCTTGTTTTTCTCCAAGAGGGGTTCTCTCTACTTTGGGATGAACATGGTTTAAATAGAGGAGAAAATAAGGAGTTTTTGGCTCCTTGTTGGAGTCTAATCCGAGTTTGGCTTGAATTGTTTAAGCCTATTGAATTCTGGCCATCCATTCTAGATCAAATGGGTCAAAATCAACTCAAAAACCATCGCAAACCCTGCTGGATGTGTTTTTGGCCATCCGACCAAAGTCTAGATTGATTTCGCCTATTGGATCGCACACTGATGAAGCTTAGAGTCCTTATCACACCCAAATTTGATGAGAGCTATTGGATTCCAACTGGCTACAATGTCATCCATCAGATCGCGCTCAAATCTCGATCATTCGATCAAATCCCATGAACAGTAGCCATTGATCTTGTCCTAGTCTTGGGTAGACCAATCGCAAACCCGATTCAGCACAGACTGCCACGTACGTCATCCAATCAAATTGTCCCTGGCCTTGACAAAATATCGAAATTGCCCTTATGAGCCGCAATGAAAATGCGATAGAACCGGGTCCATGCTCGCCATGTGTCGTGCACTGATTGGCTCTGAGATCCTAATCAGATCTAAGACTCCTCAGATCTGATCTTGTTAATCTGATAATAAAAATAAAAATAAAAAATAAATCTAATTTAATTATATCTTTGTTTTGGGTAATCCAATTATCCTTTGATGATCTCGATGTTTGCCTGAGGTTCTGGATATAGCCATGCAAGCGCCTGGCCTCTACCAATTTCTACTCAGGCAAGATCTGAAGATCTTCTCCTTCTCAATCAATCCTTCAAAAGTCAGATCTAGATCTGATCTTGAAGGTCTTCAAAACTGCTTTTGAAGAACAATCATTGTCTCTTGCAGCAATGCTACCTTCTTCCTTTCCTGATGCCTTTCACTTGCTTGGATCGCACCTTGTTCATGCACAAAAGCCCTTGGGCATGGAGAGGACAGAGAGAACTAGAGGGTGGCATGGAGAAGGAAGGAGAGAGGCTATGTGGCATGGGCTAAAGGTAGAAGCACTAAATTCTAGGTGCAGACAGGGTTTATATAGACCCTGCTGTGCCATGCTGTGCCACATCATTCCAGCCAATCATAGTTCTTTGTGCAATCAAATCTAAATTTAATTGATAGGATGACATCATCTGATCCAATTAGATGAGAGACCCTCAAAACCCTCCTTAGATGATGCCAAGATTGGGTCAAACAAGACTTCTTGGCGCCATAGAGTTTAATCCCTTGAAGCAACCTGGAGTCCCATCTGTATGGGACTCCATCTTTTATCCTCATGGGGTGCATGCCTCCCTAGGCATGCACCCCCTTCCTATCTACATTTTAGTAGGGGAATAACTCTCCAGGTACTCTCCTATGGGTGCATGATACATGGGCAGATGTCTAGGTGTCTTGGGTCAACATTTGACCAATGTCCGAAAATAAGATTTAGTAAGTGACCAAAAATAGCAGGTATTGTTTCACATTTATCTCATAAATTAAAATAATCTTTTTTTAATCTGGACAAGCTCCAGTCAGACCAAGCAAAGGTTTCTGAGTGAGCCTAAATACATTTGGCTTAGTCAAGACAAGCTTTAATGATTATTAAAGAAGAACATTAGGCTCAATTATGTGCTAGCATAATTTTCTTGAACCTAATTGAATCTTATTCAAATCAATTGAACTGGGTTAGTCCAATTGATGACATCTAGATCTAAACCCTTATTTGTGTGACCTAGTTAGATTCAGTTTTGTATGGTAATGGGATACATCACAATCTCTATCATCGACATCATCAAAATATCTTTTGATGGATCAAAACTTTTCTGATTCAGATAACTAGTATGATCGATCATCCAAATCATTCTAATTGCTCCCAAAATCAACCAATGACACCTAGCAGCATATCGTGGTAACTCATCAGAACTGAAAGTGAACTTCTCGATGCAGTTACCTGTGTGATTAAGTTCCTCTATCTTGAGCCCCAATCAAATTAGGGTTAAGGTGATCTCATCAAACCCTAATTTTCATCATATAAATTAATCATTTGATTCAAGCCAATGTGAAAAACCTTAATAGAAACTCTTTCAATTATTTTACTCTGCCATAGGCATGGGCTTATGGACTTGATTCTCATGATCATCATAGGGCTGCTCCTTTTCTACCGAGGTAGATAGATCTCCTATTGGTATAATCCAATTCATACAATGAACATGCTATAGCGAACACACACCTCAAGATTTCGAATGGCTAGGAGATCGAGTTATTGTTTAATCAAACTATAACACCCTCAAGGTGAACTACCGATGCACCTTAGGTCAAAGAATCAGACATACCACTATAGCTTCGAGCCAGTCATCGATGAGAAGGTAGACTTCCTCATAACTACTCAAGAAGGTCATGCTCAGTGCCCTCATTCTCTAACGAGTATCTGTACTCTTGCTTCGGTATCTCTACACTATAGACTCAAGATTCATCTTTTCTAAAGAAGCGATCCTACACCAACCTTTCGGATCGTTACCATCCTCATGATGATCCTACGATTGGAAGCATTTTATGAGTTAATAATAAAAATTCATGTCTTAAATTTTCAACTCTTAAAAATATTAACTATTATTACCATTAACTCAAAAGATGTATCACAGATACTTTCAAAATACACACTGTGATAGAAAATAATTTATTTTATTATTTATAGTCAAAATTATAATTTTGCCCTTATAAGTGTATTAAAGTGTCAACCAATCTAGCTTTTAGGGCACACATATCTAACACTAGCATGCCTACTGAGCTGACCGGTCTACTATGCATCGAAATTAATTTTTTTATTTTTTTATCTTTTTAACTTCTAGGCTTCATAATTTTTTTATTTTAGCTCTAATTTGAGTGAAATTTATTGCATTGAAATTCATAAATCGAGCTCTTCATATTGATGGATCTTTTTCCAACAAAATACTAATAAAAGTATCAATTTATTTAAAAAAATATTAAATATGATATTATTTTAATTCTTTTATTTAGTATTTTATAATAATTATCACACTCACAACTTGAGTTTTACTCATCCTCGAGTAAAGAAAAGAAAAATTAGAAGTATGTACTGACTCGATAGAACATGAAAGTTTCTTCAGGTCATCTTAAAGTTAGTTAATACTTGATTAGAGATTTAAGAAATACATCATCCGATTATTAATTCTATTCCAATATAGTGGTTAAGTGAAGAACATAAAATTTAAGAGCTTTTCTTTGATCAATTCTCCACCTTTATTCTTTAAATCCTCTTTCGTTAGTATGGACCAGAGTTTTTTTTTTAGTAGGAGCTAGTGCAATGTTTTAACCCTTTAAGCTTTCTATCTGACCCTTGTAGTGAGTTTTGGACCAATGACTTTCAAACCAGTTGGCTTTAGGGCACTAGGTGTAGAACATTCCTCGAGCTTTTTGACTCAAGTCAAATAGGCTACAGGTTAAAACTAACTGTACAGCAAGCTTCTTCACATTGCCCACTTTTTAATGCGAATATCATTGCTTACTTAGGCAATGGGATCTGGTTACTCGGTGAGAGAACAATGTTTAGACCTTACTCTTTATTCTTTTTTTTTCATTTTTCCAATTTTTTTTCACATATTTTTTTTCATAAGTTTTTATTTTTCACTCATACCCAAATAAAGTAGATTCTTTATTGAATATAGGTTGGAAGAAGATTTTAGAATCACTCAAATATTTGTCTATTCTAGACCTAACCATTTATTAGATTCTCTTAATAATTGGATTCTTAGTATTTCAAAAATTCTCTAATCCATTAATCAATCATCGATTAAAATATCTAAAAAATTTTAAGTTAGCACGAAATCAGGTACATAAGACAAATTATCATCATATTTCAAGAACTTTAATAAAAATTTATTGATCCTTTCTTTCAACTTAATTTTCATTATCCTCGATGGAGAAAAAAAAGTATGTGATAAATGACAATAAAATAACAAGGAAAGAATTCACCTTCATTCAGTATGAGTTTGTAGTTCTCCCCCCAACTTAGTCCTAAAAGAAAAGTAAACTAAAAATAAAAAGAAAATTCAAATGCAAAACCTAAAGCTGGGTTGCCTCTCAGTAAGTGCTAAGTTTAACGTCTTTAGCCAGACCCTATGAAGGAGTTTTATGTATAATTTTTTTTAATGCATCCTTCAAGGTTCCAAAAAGATAAGGCCAATCAGGAGGCCTGGTCATAATGATAGAAAAACATTCATGGAATGCTTTACGATGTTTAGATTTAGCCCTGATCAGTAAAGTGCATGGAGCAAGCATGTTAAACCAGAGTCTAACCTTATCATAATTTTTATAATTATCAAGAAGAGATTGTGTTTGTAGGATCGAAATCAAGGATGGCGGTTTAGAAATTTGTTCAATGATAACCTGATTTATCCCACTCTTTTTCTCGGGTATGATATGTCTTGACATATTCTCTCCCTGATCAAAATCATGGAACTTGTTCCAAATTAATTTTAAATTCGTCTCCATATATCATTTTAACATTGTAGATAAATTTTGGAGGCCATCTTCAAAAGTAGCGCCAAATAAAGAAAAATTATTCATAAAATTATTGTCCCTCGTATCAGTAATATCCCATCTGATAGCTTCTTTATGTACTTTTAGAACATCCATAAGTTGGTCTTCCTGAGTAGGTATCACTAGTAGTATGTCATTAGATTCATCAGAAAGTGGTTTCAATTCTTGATCAGTTGGTGGTTCTAACAAGGAGGCTATTGGTGGGCTAGGTAGTGGCTCAAGTTTTTCAATCCAAAGTGGGGTGGTTTTGGGGTTGGGTTTTCTATTTGGTCATTAACTTCTGTATTGTACCCATCATCATCAAAATCGTCCACCTCATAATGGGACAAATAGGGATTTAAAGGATCATGAGAGAGAATTATAGGTAAAGCTTCCTCTAATGTGTTATTTACTTATAGTTCTTGGAAAGTCTCTATTGATTCAATCATCTCATCAGTTTGTCCATCCCCACTAAAAGGATTGGGTAATTTTAGGGTACTTAGGGATGGATCCATATATAAGTAAGATGATGGATTTGATATATCCCAAAGTTCTTGATTTTTTCTATATTTTCTTTAATTATATGATCTAAGATGGTCTTTTTGGTTTTAGAGGATTGTTCTATAACTATTTCTTTCCCAAGAGTTAAATGTAATTATCCAGGAAAAGCTTCTGGGACATTAAAATTTTTAGCCATGTATGTGAAGGGAAAAACCTATTTTTCGGATCAGGTTCGTTCAAATATGATTCGACCAAGAGGAATATTTCAAAAGTTTTTCTCTTAGATCTAAATTAGATATGATACTTTTCAAATCTAATTTGATGAATCTAATAAAATAAAAATAAATTAAATTAAATTAGATTTAATTTATACCTTATTCTTGGATAATCTTATTACCCTATGATGATCCTGCTGATTGCCTGAGGTTCTAGATGTAGCCATACAATCGTCTGGCCTCTACTAGTATCCACTCGGGCAGGATTTGGAAATTTCCTCCTTCTCAATCTTTTCTTCAAAGATTAGATTTGAATCTTATCTTGAAGATCTTCAAAACAACTTTTGAAGATCCGATGTCATCTCTTGCAGCAGTGCTGCCTTCTTCTTTTCTTGTCGCTTTTCTCTTGCCTGAATCGCACCAAACTGAAGCCCAAAGTCCCTTAGGCATGGAGAGGAGAGAGAGGATCAGAGGTAGAATTGAAGGAGAGAGGGAGATGGCTATATGGCATGGGCAAGGGGAGAACCTCTCTAAACCTAGGTGCAGACGATTTATATAGATCCTGTTGTGCCATGTAGTGCCACATCATCCCAACCAATCACATCTCTTCGTGCAATCAGATCTAAATCTGATTGATGGGATGACATCACCTGATTCAATCAAATGAGAGCCCCTCTCCAACATTCTTAGGTGGTGCCAAGATTGATCACAGAAGAGCCTTAGGTGCCACCTAAGTTTATTCTATGAAGCAACCTGGAGTCCCATCTGTATGAGACTTCAGACATCATTATCCTTGGATGCATGCCTCCCTAGGTATGCACCCCCTCCTTTTCTCTTTCTAGTAGGAAAACAAACCCCCATCTACACTCCTATGGATATATGACACATGGGCAGATATCTAAGGGTCAAAGGTCAACGTTTGATCAAAGTCAAAAGATAAGAATTAGTAGGTGACGGCAAATGGCAGGTATTATCTTAAATTTATCTTATAAATTAAGACAACTCTTTTCGAACCTTGACAAGCTCTAGTAAGACCAAGTAAAGGTACCTAAATGAGTCCAAATATATTTCACTTAGTCAAGACAACATTTAATGATTGTTGAAGGAGAACTTTAGGCTCAATCATGTGCTTGCATGATTTTCTTGAACCTAATTGAATCTAATTCAAATCAATTGAACTGGGTTAGTCTAATTGAGATATCCAGATCCAAACCCTTATTTGTGTGACCCAGTTAGGTTCAATTCTGTATGATAATGAGATATGTTGCGATCTCTATCATCGACATCATCGAAACATCTTCCAATGGATTAGAACTTTTCTGATTCAAACAACTAGAATGATCGATCATCCAAATTATTCTAATTGCTCCCAAAATTCACTAGTGACACCTAGCAGTATATGGTGACAATCCATCAGAACTAAAAATGAACCTCTCGGTGCAGTTACATGTATGATTAAGTTCTTCTATCTTGAGCTCCGATCAGTTTAGGGTTAAGGTGAACACGTCAAATCCTAATTTTCGTCATATAAATTAATCATTCGATTCAAGTCCGATGGAAAAACCTTAATAGAAACTCTTTCTATCATTTTACTCTGCCATGGCCATGGGCTTATGGACTTGATTCTCATGATCATCATAGGGCTGCTCCTCATCTACCGAGGTAGATAGATTCCCTCTTTGTGCAATCCAATTCCTATAATGAACATGCTATAACCAACATACACCTTAGGATTTCAAATGGCTAGGAGATCGAGTCATGGTGTAGTCAAACTGTAACACCATCAAGGTAAACTGTCGATACACCTTAGGTCAAAGAACCAGACACACCACTACAGCTTCGAGCCAATCATCAATGAGAAGGTAGACTTCTTTATGACTGCTCGAGGTGGTTATGCTCAGTGCCCTCGTTCTCTAACGAGTACCTATATTTTCACACCCGATGTCTCTTCACCGTAGACTCAAGACTCATCTAATATAAAGAAGTGATTGTATACCAACCTTCTGGATCAATCACCATCCTCATGATGATCCTACGGTCAGGAGAATTTTATGAGTTAATAATAAAAATTCATGTCTTAAATTTTCAACTCTTGAAAATAAGAATTGTCATTAACTCAAGGGATGTATCACAGGCACTAAATACACATTATGATAGAAAATAACCCATTTTATTATTTATAGTCAAAATTATAATTTTATCCTTAGAAGTGTATAACAAGTGTGAGCCAATTCTAGCTTCTAGGGCACACATATCTAACAAACTCCCACTTGACCTAAAGCCAATTGGCTACAAATCTAAGTCCCATCTTTTCAAGGTGGGCTTCGATCTTCTACTGGCCCAATGGCTTTATGAGTGGGTCTGTCGTATTATCTGCAAAGTCGACTCTCTTGACCTCAACGTAACCTTTTTCAAGGTAATCATGGATGAGGTGGTATCACCACTCGATGTGCTTGAATTTTTGGTGAGACCTCGGCTCCTTAGCAAGAGCTATGGTGCCATTATTGTCGCAGTATAGAGGAATGGCATCTAATGGCATCACTCCGATCTCTGTGGCAAATTTTTTGTACTAGAATGCCTCCTTTGCAGCTTCTGATGTAGTGATGTACTCTACTTTCATGGTGGAATCTGCTATCATTGTTTGCTTGAAACTCTTCCAACTGATAGCACCATCATTACACACAAATAGACTCCCAGATGTCGACTTTTGATCATCTACATCGGTCATAAAATTCGAGTCTATATATCTCTCGACTTGGAGTTTCCATTACCAAAAATCAAAAACATATCCTTAGTTCTTCTTAAGTACTTAAGGATACATTTCACAGAAGTTTGGTGTTCTTCATCTGAATTTCAACTGATATCTGCTCGTGACACTCACAGCATGGGCTATATCAGGACATGTATATAACATGGCATACATGAGGCTCCCTATTATTGAAGCATAAGGGATCTTGCTCATGCATTCTATCTCCTCTGGTGTGCTAGGGCACATCTACTTGGAGAGATGAATGCCATGTCTGAAGGATACTAATCCTCTCTTAGAGTTTTTCATGCTAAACCTCTTTAGCACTTCTTCTATATACATCCTCTATGAAAGTTCTAGCATCCTATTCGGTCTATCTCTATAGATCTTAATTTCTAGAATAAATGATGCTTCTCTTAGATCTTTCATGGAGAATTCTTTGGATAACCATATTTTAACTATGGTCAACATGGAAATATCATTTCCAATAAGGAGGATATCATCCACGTATAATATGAGGAAGACAATAGCACTCCTACTGACCTTTTTGAAGATACATGATTTTTCCTCATTCTTGATGAAATCAAATAATTTGATCACATCATTAAAATGAGTATTCCAGCTCCAAGATGCTTGCTTAAGTCCATATATGGACCTTTGCAACTTGCATACCTTGTGATCAGCATCACTGGATGTGAAACCTAGCGACTATTCCATATAGATATCTTCCTCAAGGTATCCATTTAAAAATGCCATTTGCCATATTTCATAATTGAAATAGGCTGCAATAGCAAGCAATGTGCGGATGAATTTTAGCATAGCTACTGGCGAAAAGGTATCCTGATAGTTAATGCCTTCGTGTTGATTATGCCCTTTTGCCTTTAATCTAGCTTTGAATGTCTCTATATTTCCATCTTCACCAATCTTTCTCTTGTAGATTCATTTACACCCAATAGGTACTATACCTTCTGGTGGATCTACCAAGGTCCAGACTTGGTTTGAGTATATCGAGTCAATTTCTGACTTCATTGCCTCTAACCATTTCTCGAAGTCGTTATCTGATATCGCCTCATCATAGATTTTGGGATCATCACCATGAACCCCATTACTTACAAGGTGAAGGAGGTAGTGATTGTATTAGCTTAACTTGATTTGGTTCCATTTGACCGTTAGCTCATTGCTCTTGTAAGACTTTCTCCTCGAGCTTGATTTGGTTTCCAATATCGCTATCTTGAATAAACTATTTTTCAAGAAAGATGGCATGTCGACTCACAATCACATTATGATCTTCTGGAATGTAGAAATAATATCCTAATGATTCTTTAGGATATCCTATAAATCGAGCTCTAAAGGATCTATAGTCTAACTTATCTGCTTGTTGTCTTTTGATATGAGCCGGACAATCCCAAATTTTGAGATGACTCAGACTTGGTTTCTTACCATGCCATATCTCATACAGTGTAGTAGGAATGGTTTTAGAAGGAACCCTATTCAGTAAGTATATTATAGTTAATAGATTGTGTCCCCAAAAATAATCAGGAAGGTCTATGAAGCTTATCATGGATCGGATCATATCTAATAGGGTCTGATTCCTCCATTCTAAAATTTTATTGAGTTGAGGTATTTCAGGCGGAGTCCATTAAGAGACTACGCCATTTTCCTTAAGATAGTCCAAAATTTTTTGACTAAGGTATTCACCTCCTTGATCTGATCGAAGAACCTTAATGAATTTTTCAGTTTGCTTTTCTACTTCATGTCTAAATTTCTTGAACTTTTCAAAAGCTTTAGACTTATGTCTCATAAGATGCACATACCCATATCAAGATAAATCATCAGTAAAGATTATAAAGTAGATAAAGTTGCCTCTAGTTAGCACATCAAATGGGCCGCACACATCAGTATGTACTAGGGCAAGAAGATCCGTGGCTCTTTCTCCATGTCCTATAAAAGAAAGCTTAGTCATTTTGCCACGAAGACAAGATTCATAAATTGGATATGACTCAGAAGTCAATGGACTCAATGATCCGATTTTCTCCAATTTGTTAACCCTATCTTCTACTATATGACCTAGTCTTAGGTGTCATAGATACCTATCATTTGGACTATCCCTAGGTCATTTTGGTTTTATGGCATTCATATTTTGCTTAATATTAAAAATAGATACATCAATATGTAACTGGTAAAGATCGTTAATAAGAAAATCACTTGTAATTTTATTTCTTTCATAAAAAATGTTACAATGGTCCTTAAGAAAACTAATTACATAGCCTTCTTGTGCTAAACATGAAATAAAAATCAAATTCCTGCTTGCTGTAGGCATAAAATAATAATCCTTTAATACCAAGCCTAAACCAGATAGTAGTCACAGAGGGTATGTTCCCATGGCCACAATAGCAACTCTTGCTCCATTTTTGATACATAGGATCATCTCACCATCCCTCAGTCTTCTGCTATCCTCAAGATCCTGCATGGAAGTGCACAAATGAGCACTAGAACCAAAGTCAAGCATCCAATTGGATGCAGAAGAAACCATAAGATTAGACTCAATAACAAGCATACCTCCAAAAGGACCTGCCTCCTTCTTATTCTTCAGGGTGGCCAGGTAAGTAGGGCAGTTCCACTTTTAGTGGTCGTCAGTGTTGCAATGAAAATATTTTTCTTTGTCAGCGGCCTTCTCCTTCAGCTCTACCTTTTTCTTCTTTCTTTCTTCCATCTTTTGCCTTTGTACAGACTTCTTCTTCTTTTCAAAAGACTTTCTTTAGGAAGAAGTCCATTCCAAAGCAAGCACTGAGCCTTTAGAACCTTTCATAAAAAGCTCAGCAGTAACTAGCATGTTCATAAGCTTGGCTAGAGAATTTTGAAGTTTATGCATATGATAGTTCATGATGAACTGCCCATATGCATCAGTAAAGGATTGCAGAATTATATCATTATGCAAATCTAGGTCCAACTTCATACTGAGTTTCTCAAGCTCTTTAAATCCTTGATCATCATCAAACAATGATCTTGGACTGACTACCCATCACGCATTTTAGTCTTGAATAGTCATTTAGTGACTTGATACTTGGTTGTGCGACTCTATTCACCAGACATCTCTTGTAGGTGGACCAACATTTGGTGGGCAGTCCTGATATCTTCATATTGGTGCTGAAGCTCATCAGATATTGAGCCCAACATGTAATATCTGATCTTATTATCTTCATCCATCCACTTGTCAAGAGATGCTCTCTATTCAATGGATGGATATGCTAATAAGGTGGGGTGTCCTGTCCAATATATGAGTTAACTTCTCGAAATCCAAAATGATTTTGAAGTTTCGTAGCCAATCCTTATAATTGGATCTGGTCAGTCTATGGGTGTCCAGGATACGTGCTAGTGGATTGGATGCAGATATTTTTCTATACAGAGTCAAAGTTTCTAGTTAGATATTGTAATTAAGACTTGACCAATTTATTTAGGAGTTTTATTTTTAAATAAATTGGCTCCCACTATTTTCTTAGATTCCTACACTTTCTTTGTAGAGATGCAAAAATCTTCATGATTAATGATTTTTAGTGGATGGTGCAATTCCACCAACTGACTCATCATCTTACCTAACAGTTATTGATGATGGGTTAGCTAATGGGTGAACAACTCTTGTTTAATGATTCTCTAATCATGGTGCATCCAAACTTGATCTCTAATTCATGAATCTCACCATACCTAGAATATTGATCCACTCCTTAGTTAAGTCAGACTCATCATTTGCATAGATTGGATTTCTGATTGAGTCTCTCACCGTATCCAAAATATTGAGCCCAATCCATCCTCCAACTTGTAGCATCCAATGCCTAATAGACATAGTTGCATCTTTCCAGTGCAATTGAACCACTATAATCAGTCGAGAATAATCAACCCCGAGAAAGAGCCCGCACATCTACAATGGTGGAAGACCTTAGACTTAATCTTTTCTTAGAAAGATTTGATTTAGACCAAATCTGATTCGACCAAAATATATTATGTCTAGGGCTTCAGGACTGGGTTTGATCCCGCACATCCTCTTCTCCCATTCAAATCTGATTCGACCAAAAGAAATATTTCAAAAATTTTTCTCTTAGATCTAAATTAGATCTAATACTTTTTAAATCTAATTTGATAGATTTAATAAAATAAAAATTAAATAAATTAAATTAGATTTAATTTATACCTTGTTCTTGGGTAATCTTATTATCCTATGATGATCCTACTGATTGCCTGAGGTTCTGGATGTAGCCACGCAATTGCCTAGCCTCGATCGATATCCATTCAGGTAGAATTTGGATATCTCCTCCTTCTTAATCTTTTCTCAAAAGATCAAATCTGGATCTAATCTTGAAGGTCTTCAAAATAACTTTTGAAGATCCAATGATCGTCTCTTGCAGCAGTGCTGCCTTATTTCCTTTTTTATCGTCTTTCTCTTGCCTGGATCGCACCAAACTAAAGTCCAAAGTTTCTTGGGCATGGAGAGGAGAGAGAGGATCAGAGGTAGGCATGGAGGAGAGAGAGAGATGGCTATGTGGCATGGGCAAGGGGAGAACCTCTCTAAACCTAGATGTAGATAGGATTTATATAGATCCTGCTGCGCCATGCAGTGCCACATCATCCAGGCCAATCATGTCTCTTTGAGCAATTAGATCTAAATCTGATTGATGGGATGACATTACCTAATCCAATCAGATGAATGCCACTCTCTAACATCCTTAGGTGACACCAAGACTGGTCAAAGTAGAGTCTTAGGCATCACCTAAGTTTATTCCATAAAGCAACTTGGAGTCCCATCTGTATGGGACTCCAAGCATCATTATCCTTGGGCACATGCCTCCCTAGGCATGTGCCCCCTCTTTTCCTCTTTCTAGTAGGGAGATAAACCTCCATCTACTCTCCTATAGATGCATGATATATGAATAGATGTCTAAAGGTCAAAGGTCAATGTTTGACCAAAGTCAAAAGACAAGAATTAGCAGGTGATGAAAAATGGTAGGTGTTGTCTCAAATTTATCTCATAAACTAACATAACCCTTTTTTGACCTGGACAAGCTTCAGTCAGACCAAGTAAAGGTACCTGAGTGAGCCTAAATAAATTTGGCTCAGTCGAGATAATATTTAATAATTGTTGAAGGAGAACTTTAGGCTCAATCATGTGCTAGCATGATTTTCTTGAACCTAATTGAATCTAATTCAAATCAATTAAACTGGATTAGTTCAATTGATGATATCCAAATCTAAACCCTTATTTGTGTGACTTAGTTAGGTTCAATTCTATATGGTAATGAGATATGTCGTGATCTCTATCATCGACATCATCGAAACACCTTCCAATGGATGAGAACTTTTCTGATTCAGACAACTAGATCGATCATCCAAATCATTCTAATTACTTCCAAAATCCACTAGTCATACCTAGCAGTATATGGTGGCAACCTATTAGAACTAAAAATGAACCTCTCGGTGCAGTTACATGTGTGATTAAGTTCTGCTATCTTGAGCCTCGATTGATTTAGGGTTAAGGTGAACTCGTTAAATCCTAATTTTTGTCATATGAATTAATCATTCGATTCAAGTCTGATGTGAAAATCTTAATAGAAATTCTTTCTATCATTTCACTCTACTATGGCCATGGACTTATGGACTTGATTCTCGTGATCATCATAGGACTGCTCCTCATCTACCGAGGTAGATAGATTCTCTCTTGGTGCAATTCAATTCCTAAAATGAACATGCTATAGCCAACATATACCTCAGAATTTTGAATGGCTAGGAGACCGAGTCATGGTGTAGTCAAACAATAACACTCTCAAGGTGAACTATCGATGCACCTCAGATCAAAGAACCAGACACACCACTGTAGCTTTAAGCCAGTCATTGATGAGAAGGTAGACTTCCTTATGACTGCTCGAGGTGGTCACGCTCAGTGCCCTCGTTCTCTAACGAGTACCTATACTCTCACTTTTGGTATTTTTTCATCATAGACTCAAGACTCATCTACTATAAAGAAGCAATTGTATACCAACCTTCTAAATCAATCACCATCCTCATGATGATCCTATGGTCAGGAGCATTTTATGAGTTAATAATGAAAATTCATATCTTAAATTTTTAACTCTTGAAAATAAGAATTATCATTGCCATTAACTCAAGGGATGTATCACAGATACTAAATATATATTTTTTATAGAAAATAATTTATTTTATTATTTATAATCAAAATTATAATTTTGCCCTTAGAAGTGTATAGCAAGTGTCAGCCAATTCTGGCTTCTAGGGCACACATATCTAACAGTATGGTCCCTCAAGGTCACTCTCAGGCTAACTGGGCAACTCACTTTTACTAATAGCCATGGCTAATTGATCTAACTATATTTTTTGATAAGAAATGGCTTGAGAGTTTGAATTTATGAGTTGGTTAATGAGATCATTTTGCGATTTCATTATGGCTTCTAAGGTTTTATCTATTGAATTAAGCCTTTGGTCATCTATAGTATTCAATGGTTGATTGATAAATTCTAACTCATCTACTACTTACTGAATCCTCTCCTAAAAAATTGACTCATTATTATTTGGAGAAGATTGATATTATAGGTAGGGCATATCATAATAAGGTGCATCCATGAATGCAGGTCCTTGTGGCACCACTGGTTGTGATTGCCATGAGAAATTTGGTTAAGCCCCCCAGCCTGAACTACAAGTGTTAAAGTATGGATTATTTTCTGATCTATAGGCTATATGGGTTTGATTGTGATAATCTTGCTCATACATATACTTAGAAAATCGGTTTGGGCATCTTCTTGCAAAGTGAGTGGGGCTCGAACATATTGCACAAACTTATTGTGCAGAGAAAAAAATGGATAGGTAGAGTTACTATTAGTTATTAGATGATCTAATTTATGGAAAAGCTCATCCACTCTATTCTCAAAATCCATCTCGGATTGTTATTTATTCAAATATGTATAATAAAGGGCTTTAGATCAGGATAATCTTCTTCTAATTATTATTTTATCTAATTTTTTTTATTTTAAAGGAAGGAGATGAGAGAAAAGCAAGAAGAGGGTTCTAAAGATGAGTCCTAAGGAGTCATAAATCTAGAGATGAAAGAGAGAAAAGTATTTTAATTAAGATTTGAATTATATTGATAAACAAGTTAAGCAAGCATGGACTCTCTATCCTAGAGTTAACCTAAATCTAGATAGCTTCTAACTATTAAGATCACCTTCAAGCCCACCAAGTAAAGAATTAGCCAATCAACTAGCCAGGTTAGTATAAGGTCAGTAGGAGTCCCTCTGTTGCTGGCCTTAGATACCAATTGTGCTTGGCCAGGTAAGCTAACGGAATCAATTATAAACCACCTTACTTTGGATCCAGTCATTTTTTAAACTACTTGTCTAGACACCAATTGAATCGACTAACCCTAACCTAGTCCAACTTTTAGGTTTCTTATCCTAATGAGCTCGAATATTCTAGGGCCAATGTGTAATTGATTTTAAGTTAAGGTCTAGGTCAATGCAATATGAAGGATGGTGGTTTGTGGGCTAAGAAAGGATGATCAAATCCTTACCTTATCTTATTTAATGGATTGTATTCTTAGAGTATATTATGAATATGCAATGCAAATCAAGCAAGATGTCCAAATATGTTTAAAATTAATTTTATGTTATATTTTTTATTTTGCTAAATTAATTAAGTGTTATGAGATGTCAGTGATTTTTTTAGGGTTCATGGTTTTATCTTTTTATAAGTGTAGTTTAGATTTTGATTATGTGGTTTTGCAAAAAAAAGTAAATTCAAGTGATTAAGTCTGAAAAACAGTAAATTACAAAACTATAGAAAGCAAGAAATCAATTATGAAAGATAATAATTAACTAAATAAAATTAAAAAATAATATTTTTTTTATTTTTTTATATTTATTTTTTTATATTTTTTAAATTAATTAATTAATTTTTAATTAATTGAAGCAATCATGCTAAAATCTCCAATGATAATATTAAAAATTTGATTGCTTATCATTAGAGCATCAAATGATAATTTAAAATTGATCTACCTAAAGATTAGCACAGTGGTGAGTCGGATGTCGATTTTCTTAGGGATTGAAGGCTAGGTTATGTTCAATATAATTAAAAATAAAATTTTTTAATTTAATTTTAAAGCAAAAATTTAGATCAAATAGATTAAAGAGAATAAATTGAGAGTTTAGTAAATTAAAATTAAAATAAAAAAAGTAAATACTTAATTAATTAGGATTTTTAAATTTAATTAAAGATATTTTGAAATTTTGAATCCATCTTCTAGTAGGGTTGTGGTAATTTCTTTTAATGTAAGAATTTATTATTTTAAAAAATTAGTTATGATTATAATCTATTTTTTTGAGTATGAATTGTATCTCCTGATCATGATCCATCTTAATAAAATCATAAATTATTTAATATTTTAATTCTTAAAAATTGATAACATGGCTTTTATTGATTCTCTTTAATATAAACTATTAAATCGAGAATGGATTGTATCTCCTAATCACAATCCGTCTCCATAAACATAGTCTATTAAAATATCAATCAATAAAAAGTATGTTAAAATCTCATGTATAGAGAATAGAATTTAGGATTGGCAGGAGAATAATTTATTCATTACATAAAAAAATAAAGAAAAAAATTATAACTCATACTAGAAGACTTCATCTACATCCTAGAATCTGATCTTTAATTGCACATAGTTGATGATCTGCTTCCCAACATCTTCTGATCTTCTAGAGTAAATAAATAAAAAATAAAATAAAATAAAAAGAAAGAAGAAAGAGAAAGAGAGGAGAAGAGAAGGGAGAGAGAAAGAGATTTTGAGGAGGGCTTGGAAGGCCCTATTTTCCCCCAAGAGGGATTCTCTCTGCTTTTGGGATGAACATGGCTTAAATGGAGGAGAAAATCAAGAGTTTTTGGCTCCTTATTGGAGTCTAATCCAAGTTTGGCTCGAATTGTTTGAGCCTGTTGAATTCTTGTTAAGATACCATGTTTATCAATTTAATCTGACTTCTTAAAAATACGTAGATAGTAGTGAGTCAGATCGAATCCACAAGAAAGGTAGTACTTTTAGATTTGAAATCTTTGATTTTTGAAAAGAAAAAGAAAAGAAAAGAGTTTTAAAATCAAAAGTGAAGTTAGAAAATAAAAAGCAAAAATTAAAAGGTGCAAGAATTTAAACTTGGTACTAAGATCTACTAGTTAGATCTTAGCATCTATTTGCAATAAAATAAAAAGCAATAATTAAAGTATAAAAATTAAATTACACTAAAAATAAAGAACTAAAATTAAAGTGTAAAAAATAAAATTTTTATTAATTAAAATTTTAAAATTTAAATATATAAAATTTAAAAAGAAAATAAAATAAAATAAAATAGTCTGATATCTGATCTTAGATTGGCATTGGTAGAAAGATGGTGTAGAAGCCCAACTCTTCTTCTCGACACTCGTTACTTTGAAACAGCCTTTAATTCAAAGCCTAGCTTCACCCTATACCAAAGCTTTCCTCTAATCAGATCTATTAATTTCTAGAGGCTTGGGGTCCTTCTTATAGAGCTAGGAGGGCTAGAGAGTTTTCTTCTTGGCAATGTAGGACTAACGAGCTCTTTGATCGTCAAAATATGAAGAAATTCAAGTGAAAATTGGATTAAAAGGAGTCCTGATTGAATTTTGTTGCTCTGGATGAAATCTAGCCATTCAATAGAAATCCAATGGATAAAAAATCATCAAAATTGGATGCTTATCAGCCCAGATCAGGTTGGATTAATTTCTGGCCATCCGATTGAGTTAATCAGGAGAGAATCTGACCATCGAATCGAGTTCTGGATGTTTTAATCAAGTCAGGAGCTTCCTGAACTGTTGGATCTTCATCGACTAGTTTTTTGGCCATCGGATCATGCTAGATTGTCGAGCACTATTTGAATCAAAGAAGGATTTGTTGTGGGCCATCGGATCTCCACCGAATCGAACATAGGCCGTTGGATCATGCAATTACTGTAGCTATAGACCACGTGGATCGGCCGCACCACACACCGCAACCAATCAGTGTCTCTTATCATCAAGTAAAAAGTCCAAAATGTCCTATGAGCCTTGATAGATTTTCTGTGAACCCTTTAGGGGTCTAGGTCCACCACGTGTCGCTTTGTGATTCATCGATTTCTACTGAGCTGGTGATCCATGCCTGGATCGTGGACCAACTGACGGCTTCCACGGCTGAGTCGGGTAGTGTGGCTGGCTTGGTGCACCAGTTTTGTGGGCTTTGCTCGGAACGTTTGGACACGCTGGTTGATATGGCACGCCGGCTTGAGCTGGCTAAGCCATTTTCTTTTTTTTCATTTAATTTTTATTTTATTTCTTTAGAAATTCATATCCTTTCCATTTTAGCTCCATTTTACTTGAAACTTATTTCATTATGATCAAAAAAATAAGCTCTTTCGATTGATTATAAAATTTTATTTTTTAAAATTTTATTATTTTTTAATTAATTTTTTAATTAATAAAAAAATTAATTTCTTAAAATATATAAATTGATCATTAATTTTTAAAAGTTAATATAAATTAATTAATAAATTAATATTTTTATTAATAAATTTATGATACTTATCACATCCTCCAACTTAAGCTTTGCTCGTTCTCGAGTAAAGAAAGAAATTAGTTTTAAATACCTTTTAACTTTAGGATTTCGAATTTTACCCAAGCAGTTTTCAAAATGGCTATTGATATTCAGTAGAGCTTAAGTGAGGTATATCATTGAGGTATTAATACTTATCAATAAAAAAATTAAGTAAAGAATATTAAATTTTTTTAAACATTTTCTAAATTTTTACACCTTTATCTCTGATTTGTCTAAACTTTCATATAGGTAAGTGTATTGCTACTTCGACCCTTCATTTATTGATTTTTATTTTTACATTATCCATTTTTTAATGTGAATATCATTGCTTACTTAGACAACGAAATCCGATTATTCGGTGGGAAACCAATATTTCTTTTTTTTAACGTTGTATTATTATTGAGTGTCTTAACCCCTTAAGCTTTCTATTTAATCCATGTAGTGAGTCTTGGGCCAATGACTCCCAAACCAATTGACTTTAGGACACTAGGTATAGAATACACCTCGGACTTACTATCTTGAATTAAATATGCTATGAGCTAAAACTAGCTTTACAATGAGCTTCTTTGCCCTTCCCATCTTTTGACATGAAACTTAACATTTGCTTAGGCAAAAAAGCTCGGTTACTTAGTGAGAAGTACTTGGACACTATTAAAATAAATTTTTATATGAAGAAATGTATAGTTACCTTACACAAGCCCATAAAAAGTAGATTTTTCTTTGATGCTAGTAGAAAAAATTAAAAATGCTTAAAAGAAAAATTTTTTATGTTCTAGACTTAATTCTTTATTAAATTTTTTTAATATTTGATTCCTCAATATCTCACAGATTATCTAATATGTGCATCAATTTTTTTTAAAAAATGCTTAGTTTAATTCAATTCTTAAGCATAATCAGGTGTCCAAATACTAAATACTAATTTTTTTAAGGATTAAAAATTTTTAAAATTTTTATTTTTCTCTTTTCCAACTTAATTGATATTATCGTCAATGAAGAAAAAATAAAGGGTATAATAAAGAACATGAAAGAATACACCTGACTATATTTTTTGTCCAGCACATACCTTTGAAAATTTATGCTCTTCCTCTAACTTATTCAAATTATCCTAAAAGAAAAATTAATTAAAAAGATAAATTAAATTAAAGAAAACTAAATATTGGGTTGCCTCCCAATAAGTGCTAAGTTTACTATCTTCAGCTAGACACAATGTAGGTTACTATTCTGTATCAAATACTGGATTGATAAATTTCAATGATTTTGAATTGCCAATCTCAAAAAGTTGATTTATAATCCCATTATTGATATATTCATTGTTAATTAGAAAAACATAATTTGTGATCCCATTCTCAGACCCATGTTTATTAAGAATTTCTCCTATTTGTTCTTCTAAAATGCTCATGAATGAAATTTTTGTAGTAGAAGTTAAGTTTGATTCAATGGGTGCTAGAAGGATGACTAAAGGTGGTTTTAATTCTGAAGGTAAATTAATATGATCTTGCTTAAACAACTTCATTGACTCTTCATTACATGCCTCTTGATTTTTTGTAAGAAGAACCTGCTTCTAGGGTTGTAGGGAACAGGCTTTTAGGTTTATAAGTTTCAGGTATATCATCTATTCTCTTTTCTCCTATATCTATCTCATTTAAACTAGAACTAGCATCAGTACTAGTTCCTAGCTTAGGTTCTTCTATGTGATTAGTCTCAGTATTAACCAATTTCTCTAAATTTTTATTTTGGCTAGCATCGGTACTAGCCTCTCTCACCTGATCTTGGTATGGATCCATAAGAATTCTATAGCTTTTAAGTTCAGAAAGTACTTTGCCATTCTCAAATTAGGGATTCTTAAGTGAGACATTAAATTGATAACTTGGTCTAGGTGGTTGGTGGATATTAGGTGGGTTGTTTGAAATTGGTAGGCTCGATAGTTGATCTAGTTCTCTTCTCGTGTTAGATTCAACTAGTTGTCCAATTTGAGCTTCTAGCTTGGCGATAGATTTTTATTGAGTCAAGATTGATTGTTGTTGATTCAGAATTAATTGTTGAAGTTGGTTAAATTTATCGTCAACTAAATTGGTTTGTTGAGGAGGTGGGTATGATATCTAGTTGTTATATGATGATGGGGTAAACTGACTAGGCTGATCATTATTATAGGTATAGTTTTGGTATTGGGGTCTATTTTGATAGTTTTGGACAGATGAAATTTGGATCTAAGCCTGAGTCTATTGGGATGTCCAAGAAAAATTATGGTGGTTACTCCAATCTAAATTATATAAATTTAAAAATGGATCATTAATCAATTTGGAATAATCTTGAGCAGCTTGAACTTATTCTTAGATAAAATATAGAAATGGTGCAGTCACAGGATATTCACTCACATGATGGGTTGGGCTAGCATAGATTGAACAAATCTCCTGATAATTAGAAGATAATGTGAATTATGCAGGAGATTGTTGATCTTGGATTAGGAGTTGATCTAATTTCTGGGCAAGAAGATCAACTTTATCTAATTTTTGGACTATTAGGTTCAGATCAGTCATTTGATTATCAGGTTTAGATGAATCAACCATTTAATTAAGTTTAGAAAAAGCGATTTCTTACTATGCATGTATTAGTGTAACCCTAATGTATGGTTCAAAATTTTTTAAATTTTTTTTAAATTTTTTTATATATATTTATTATTTTATTATATTATTATTATTTTTTAAAATTATATTTTTTCTAATTTATTATTATTATTTTTAATTTAATTTAATTATTATTTTTAATATTTTTTTAGTTAGTTTAATTTAATTTAATTTTTAATTTAATTTTTAATTTAATTTAATTTTATTTTTGAAGAGAAAAAAATAAGAAAGAAACAAAAGTTCTAAAGAAGATGTCCTAAGGAGTCCTAGAACTAAGAAGAGAGAGAAAAATTAGGTTTAATTAGATTTGATGTTGGTTAGTAATCAAGTTGGTCAATCAATCCTGACTAAGGATTATCCTAGATCTAGATAGCTCCTAACTGTCAAGATTATCTTCAAGCCCTCCAAGTGTAGGATCAGCCAATCAACTAGCCAAGTAAGTATAAGATCGGTGGGAGTCCCTCCATTGCTTACCTTAGACACCAATTATGCTTGGCCAGGTAAGGGAACGGAACTAATTAGAAACCACCTTCCTTCGGGCTTAGTCATTTTTGAACCACTTTTCTAGACATCAATCAAATTGACTAACCCTAATATGGTTCAACTCTTAGGGTTCCTTGTCCTAATGAGCTCGAGCTCCTAGGGCTGATGTCTAATTGATTTTCAAATTAAAAGTTTAGGTCAATGCAGGATGCTGGTTGATTGTTTGTGGGCCAAGAAAGGGTGATCAAATCCCCACCTTATCTTGATTAATTGGGTTGTGCCCTTAAGTTGATTTAAAGATGCATATGCATAATCACTTTCAACAAGGAATTCTATACAACTAAAGTAGATGCATGAAATTGATTAAACTTAAGAACTTACCTTGTCTCCAACGATCACCAAAAATAAAAATAAAAATAAAACTAATATGATGCATGCTCTAAGCAATTAAAATTTTTAATATTATCATGAGATTTTTAATTAGATTTAAGTGAATATATTTTTTTAAAATTTAATTTAAAAATAAAATAAATAAATAAATAGAAAAGGACTAGGGTTAGGGTTGATCTCACCAAGCAAAACTAAATGATTTATTTCTTGCTCTGGTTCTTTTTGTTCTTTAACCTCTTTTTCTACAAAATAAAAAAAAGTTAGCAAGCAATATTTACAAGAAAATAAAAATTTTATTTATAATTTATTTACAAAAAAATCAAAGAGATAAAAATTTTAATGTCTGTACTTTTTCGGATAATGGCACCAAAAACTTCATAAGAATGCGATGTTGTCGTTAAGACACCATATTTATTAGTTTAATCCGACTTCTTAAAAATACGTAGATAGCAGTGAGTCAGATCGAATCCATAGGGAAGATAGTATTTTTAGATTCAAAATCTTTGATTTTTGAAAAGAAAAAGAAAAGAAAAGAGTTTTGAAATCAAAAGTAAAGTCGGAAAATAAAAAGTGAAAATTAAAAGGTGTAGAAATTTAAACTTGATACTAAGATCTACTAGTTAGATCTTAGCATCAATTTGCAATAAAATAAAAAGTAATAATTAAAGTATAAAAATTAAATTATAATAAAAATAAAGAGCTGAAATTAAAGTGCAAAAAATAAAATTTTTATTAATTAAAATTTTAAAATTTAAATACATAGAATTTAAAAAGAAAAGAAAATAAAATAAAACAGCCTAATCTCTGATCTTGGATTGGCATTGACAGAAAGATGGTGTAGAAGCCCAGCTCTTCTTCTCGGCACTCATTGCTTTGAATTAGCCTTTAATTCAAAGTCTGGCTTCACCCTATATCAAAGCATTTCTCTAATCAGATTTGTTGATTTCTAGAGGCCTAGGATCCTTTTTATAGAGCTAGGAGGGCTAGAGAGTTTTCTTCTAGGCAATGTGAGACTAAGGAGCTCTTTGATCATCAAAATATGGAGAAATCCAAATGAAAAATGGATTAAAAGGAGTCTTGGTTGAATTCTACTACTCTGGATGAAATCTAGCCATTCAATAGGGATCCAATGGATCAAAAATCATCAAAATTGGATGCGTATCGGCCCAGATCTGGTCGGATTAAATTTTGGCCAACTGATTGAGTTAATTAGAAGAGAATCTAGCTGTTGGATCGAGTTCTAGATGTTTTAATCAAGTCAGGAGCTTCCTGGATCGTTAGATCTTCATCGACTAATTTTCTAACCGTCGGATTGCACAAGATCACTGAGTACTATTCAAATCAAAGAAGGATTTGTCGTGGGCTGTCGGATCTCCACTAGATCCAATATAGGCCATTGGATCGCATAATTACTATAGCTATGGGCCGCGTGGACCGACCGCACTGCACACTGAAGGAAAATCCTGATTTTTTGGATCAGATTTGTTCAGATCTGATCAGATCAAGAGATATATTTCAAAATTTTTTTTCTTTGATCTGGATCAGATCTAGGATATTTCAGATCTAATTTTTATTATTTTAATAATTAAAATAAAATCAAATAAATTAAATCAAATTTAATTTATCTTGAAGTGGATAATCCTATTATCCATTAATGATCCTGTAAGCAGCGAAAGGTTGTGGATCTAGCCATGCAAGTACCTGGCCTCTATCGGTATCCACTCAGGTTGGATCTGGAGATCCTTTTCTTCTCTATCATGTCCCCAAAAATTAGATTTGGATTTGATTTGGAGGATCTTCAAAACACCTTTAGAAGATCAGCAGTCATCCTTTGTAGCAGCGCAGCTTTCTAGCTTTCAGTCATCTTTCTCTCGTCTAGATTGCACCAACCAAGAATCCAAACCTCTTTGGACGTGGAGAGGAGAGGGAGAAGGTGCTTTGGCATGGAGGACAAGAGGAGAAGCATCCTTGGGGCGTGGAGAATTGTGATTCTCTTTGAGTTGGGCGCAAGTCTTATTTATAGACTAAGCGTGATCCAACTCCTCTTCTTCCCAACCAATCACAACCCTTTGTGAAATCAGATCTGAAACTAATTAGTGGGACTAGAGTCCCTTGGATTCCTCCTTAGATGGCGCCTAAGACCAGTCAAAATTGATTTTTAGGAGAACTCTAATCGGAATCCGAAAAAAAGATGGAGTCCCTATCCAATAGGGACTCCTGGGCGCCTCCAGCTTGGGCACACGCTAAGGGTGGCATGCACCCTCCTCCTTGCCAGGTTCTGATAGGGGGACAAGTCCCACCAGCTCTCCAATAGGTGCGTGACATGTGGATAGAAGTCAAAGTATCAATGGTCAATGTTTGACCAGTCAAAGGTCAACTTTTGACCAAAGTCAAAGGATGAGAAATGGCAGGTGACCAAAAATGGCAGGTAATGTCTTACAAAATAAGACAATCTTTTTTGACTTGGACAAGCTCCAGTTAGACAAAGTGAAGGCCTCTAAATGAGCACAAACTCCTTTGGCTCAGTCAGACAACTATTTATGATAGTAAAAGAAGAACGTTAGGTTCAATCGAGTGCTAGCACGATTTTCTTGAACCTAATTGAATCTCATTCAGATCAATTGAACTGGATCAGTTCAATTGATGATCACCAGATTCAAACTCTTGTTTGTGTGACCTAGTTAGGTTCAGTTCTGTATGGTAATGGGATATGTCATGATCTCTATCATCGACATCATCGAAACTCCTTTCGATGGATCAGAACTCTTCTGATTCGAATAGCTAGAATGATCGATCATCTAAATCATTCTAATTGCTCCCAAAATCCATCAGTGACACCTAGCAGTATATGGTGGCAACCCATTAGAGCTGAATGTGAACCTCTTGGTGCAGCTACCTGTGTGATTAAGTTCTTCTATCTTGAGCCCAGATCAGATTAGGGTTAAGGTGAACTCGTCAAACCCTAGTCTCTATCATATGATGTAATCATTCGATTTCAAGTCCAATATGAAAACCTAAATAGAAACTCTTTCTATTATTTCACTCTGCCATGGCCATGGACTTCTGGACTTGATTCTCATGATCATCATAGGGCTGCTCCTCTACCACCGAGGTAGATAGATTCCATCTTGATGCTATCCAGTTCCTACAATGAACATGCTATAGCCAACATACACCTCAGGGTTCCATATGGCTAGGAGACCGAGTAATGGTGTAGTCAAACTATAACACCCTCAAGATGAACTACTGATGCATCTCAGGTCAAAAAACCAGACACACTACTGCAGCATCGAGTCAGTCATTGACGAGAAGGTAGACTTCCTAATGACTACTCGAGGTGGTCACGCTCAGTGCCCTCGTTCTCTAACGAGTACCTATACTCTCGCTCTGATGTCTCCACACCGTAGACTCAAGACTCATCTACTAAAGAGAAGCGATTGTACACCAACCTTCTGGATCAATCACCATCCTCGTGATGATCCTATGGTCGGGAGCATTTTATGAGTTAATAATGATTATTAATGTCTTAAATTTTCAACTCTTGAAAATATGAATTATCACTACCATTAACTCAAAGGATGTATCACAAACACTAAATATATATATGTGATAGAAAATAACCCATTTTATTGATTATAGTCAAAATTATAATTTTGCCTCAGAAGTGTATTACAAGTGTCAGCCAATTCTAGCTTCTAGGGCACATATATCTAACACACACCGCAACCAATCAGTACCTTCTGTCATCGAGTGAGAAGTCCAAAATGTCCTGTGAGCCATGATAGATTTTCTGTGAACCCTTTAAGGGTCTAGGTCCACCATGTGTTGCTCCATGATTCCCCAATTTCTACTGAGCTAGCGATCTGCGCCTGGATCGTGGACCAACTGACGGCTTCCGCAGTTGAGTCGGCTAGCATGGCTGGCTTGGCATGCCAGCTTTGTTGGCTTGGCTTGGTGCGTTTGGATGCGCCGGCTGATATGGCACGACGGCTTGAGTCGGCTAAGCCATTTTCTTTTTTTATTTAATTTTTCTTTTATTTCTTTAGAAATTCATATCTTCTCCGTCTTAGCTTCATTTTGCTCGAAACTTATTTTGTTATGATCAAAAAAATAAGCTCTTTCATTGATTATAAAATTTTATTTCTTAATTTTATTATTTTTTAATTAATTTTTTAAATAATAAAAATATTAATTTCTCAGAAATATATATAAATTAATCATTAATTCTTAAAAATTAATATGAATTAATTGATAAATTAATACTTTTATTGGTAAATTTATGGTATTTATCAAATTCTGGCCATCCATTCTAGATCAAATGGCTCAAAATCAATTCGGAAACCACCACAAACCCTGCTGGATGTGTTCCTAGCCATCCGATCAAAGTTTGGATTAATTTCGCCCATTGGATTGCGCACTGATGAAGCTTGGAGTCCTTATCACACCTAGATTTGATCATGCTCAAGACTTAATCATTGGATCAAATCCCACGAACAACAATCGTCGATCTCATCCTGGTCCTAGGTAGATCGATCGTGAACCCGGTTCAGCATAGATCATCGTGTACGTCATCCAATCAGAGCACACCTGGCCCTGATGAAATGTGGAAATTGCCCCTATGTGCCATGATGAAAATGTGGTAGACCCTTTAAAGGTCTATGCTTGCCACGTGTTGTGTGCCAACTGGCCGTGCTTACTGAGCTGGCCGGTCTATCACACACCGAAATTAATTTTTTTTCTTCTCTTTTAAATTCTAGGCTTCATAACTTTTTCATTTTAGCTTCGATTTGAGTGAAATTTATTACATTGAAACCCATAAATCAAGCTCTTCATATTGATAGGCTTTTTTCCTACAAAACATTAATAAAAGTACCAATTTCTTTAAATAAATATTAAATATGATATTATTTTAATGCTTTTATTTAGTATTTTATAATAATTATCACCATTCCTTGTAGTTTGATTCGGTCAGTCTGTGGGTGTCTAGGATTCAGGCTAGTGAATTTGGCGTAGATATTTTCTTATAGAGAGTCAAAGTTTCTAGTTATATTTTGTAATTAGACTTAATCAATTTATTTAGGAGTTTTATTTTTAAATAAATTTGGCTTCCACTAATTTCTCAGATCCCTACACTTTCTTAGTAGATGTTGGGGATAAACCCCACTCCTACCAATGCTCGATTTGATGATCAGTAGAAAGATATCTATAATTATAGAAGAGCTCCAACCATGGCTTCAACGATCCCCAAAATAATCAGACTCCCATCGGGCTTCTCCTTCAGTAGAACTCCATCCAGGCTTCTTTGTCGGTCGGACTCCCATCGAGCTTCTTCATCAATCGGACTCCTTTCGGACTTCTCCTTTAGCAAAACTCCATCTAGGCTTCTCTATCGATCGAACTTCCATCGGGCTTCTCCATCAATCAAACTCCTTCCAGGCTTCTCTATCAATTGGACTCCTTCCAAGCTTCTCTATCGATTGGACTCCTGCCACGCTTCTCCTTCAGTAGGACCCCTTTTAGACTTCTCCGTCAGTCAGATTTCTTTCGAACTTCTCCATCAGTTGGACTCCTTCTGGGCTTTCCTTCAGCAGGACTCCATCCAGACTTCTCCATCAGTTGAACTTCTTTCGAGCTTCTCCCTCAGTCAAGCTTCTTCCAGGCTTCTCCTTCAGTCGAGCTTCTTTCGAACTTCTCCCTTAGTCGAGCTTCTTCTAGACCTCTTCCTCAAATGGGCTTCCCTTCCAAGTTGAACTCATCCTGGACTCCTTCAATAGGATTCCTTCTGGACTCCTTCAGCAGGATTCCTTCTGAACTCCTTCCAGTTGCCCAAAAGGATTCATTCCAGAAGAACTTCTCACCATCACTGGAAGGACCTCGACATCCATCCTAGATAAAATAAATATCAGGCAACACATGGTTGATCTTGAGGACATCCCAAACCTCTCTCTATTCGCTGAGTCATGGTTCATCTAGGATTCAACTATTAGATCCTAACAAACTAGCATGTCACGATAAATGACCATTCATCCTCCATAATAAACTTCACGTGGCCCTGAATGGCCTACTACCAGATAGTTACGACTATCACCATCAGTTTGTTATAGGCTCTGTCTATAAAAGGGACCCTCTAGATACATTTTCTCGAAGCTCTCAATTTCTTTCCTTTTACTCTGAGCACTCCATTTCTATTAGCTAGAAGAGCTGACTTGATCATTGGAGAGTCCTGCCAGAGCTACCACCTCCGACTTCATATGAGACTTTATTTTGCAGGTCACCGATGGTGGCCTCTTCTTTCTTAGCTCCAACTTGATTCGACATTAACTAGATTCTGCACCAATACTCGTTCCTTTAAGCACTCTATTTTTGTTGGCTAGAAGAGCTAACTTGATTATCGAAGGGTCCTACCGGAGCCACCATCCTTGACTCCGAATGGAACTTTATTTTGTAGGTCACCTGCAGCGGTCTCTTCTTCCTCAACTCTAGCTCGATCCAGCACCAACCAGATTCTACACCAACAGAATTAGGGCTAGAGGAAGGATTGTTGAGCCCTTGTTCTAAAAGGAGTGCTCAGTCGATTCTGATTGTTCTCTTCTTCAAGATCCATCCCTATCTAATCGTTCTTACTCTTCGTAATGTTCCTAAAGAAGATAACCACTCAGAGATCCACCACCTCTGTCGTCAGATCTAAGGCAAATCTTCTTGCCTCAATACCATCACTGGCACCACAACCTCCTCCACCAGTGGCTATGGTGGATCCAGAGCAATTCAACCTACTAGTACAATAGGTTTGGGCCTCACCAAAATGGTGCGGGCTATGCAGCTGAAGAAAAAATCTGATTTTTCACCACAGGATTGTCCAGATTTGATCAGATCTGAGGTAGATTTTTATACAAAAATTTCTATAATCTGATCAGATCTAAGAGTTCTCAGATCTAATCATCTTGATCTAATATTAAAACTTAAAAATAAAATTAAATTAGATTTAATTTAAAGTACCTTATTGGGTAATCTGATTATCCTATGATGATCCTGTTGGTTTCTAAGATTCTGGAAGGAGCCATGCATGTGCTTGGCCTCTACTGAAGGAAAATTCTGATTTTTCAGATCAGGTTCGTTCAGATCTGATCAGATCAAGAGATATATTTCAAAAATTTTTTTCTTTAATCTTAATCAGATCTGAGATGTTTTATATTTAATTATTATTATTTTAGAAATAAAATAAAATCTAGATAAATTAAATCAAATTTAATTTATCTTGATATGGGTAATCCTATTACCCATTGATGATCCTGTATGCAGTGAAAGGTTCTAGATCTAGCCACACAAATGCCTGGTCTCTATCGGTATCCACTCGAGCTGGATCTGGAGATCCTCTTCTTCTCTATCACGTCTCCAAAAATTAGATCTGGATCTAATCTGGAGGATCTTCAAAACTCCTTTTGAAGATCAGCAGTCGTCCTTTGCAGCAGTGCAGCCTTCTAGCTTTCAGTCGCCTTTCTTTGATCTGGATCGCACCAACCAAGATCCAAAACACTTTTGGACATGGAGAGGAGAGGGAGAAGGAGGGTTTGGCATGGAGGAAGAGGGGAGAGGCAGCCTTGGGGCGTGGGGTTTCAATTTCTCAATCATTCAATCTACAATTTGAGTTGGGCGCAGGGTCTTATTTATAGACTATCTGTGATCCAACTCCTCTTCTTCCCAACCAATCACAACTCTTTGTGAAATCAGATCTAAATCTGATTGGTGGGAATAGAGTCCCCTGGATTCCTCCTTAGAGGGTGCCTAAGACCAGTCAAAGTTGGTTCTTAGGAGAACTCTAATTGGAATCCAAAAAGGAGATGGAGTCCCTGTCCAACAGGGACTCCTGGGCGCCTCCAACTTGGGCACACGCCAAGGGTGGCGTGCGCCCTCTCCTTGCCAGGTTCTGGCAGGGGGACAAGCCCCCACCAGCTCTCCAATAGGTGCATGACATGTGGTCAAAAGTCAAAGTATCAATGGTCAACATTTGACCAGTCAAAGGTAGACTTTTGACCAAAGTCAAAGAACAAGAAATGGCAGGTGACCAAAAATGGCAGGTAATGTCTTACAAAATAAGACAACCTTTTCTGACTTGGACAACCTCCAGTCAGACCATATGAAGGCCTCTGATTGAGCACAAACTCCTTTGGCTCAGTCAGGACAACTTATTTATGATAGTAAAAGAAGAACGTTAGGTTCAATCGAGTGCTAGCACGATTTTCTTGAACCTAATTGAATCTCATTCAGATCAATTGAACTAGATCAGTTCAATTGATGATCACCAGATTCAAACCCTTATTTGTGTGACCCAGTTAGGTTCAGTTCTGTATGGTAATGGGATATGTCATGATCTCTATCATCGACATCATCGAAACTCCTTTCGATGGATCAGAACTCTTCTGATTCGAACAGCTAGAATGATCGATCATCTAAATCATTCTAATTGCTCCCAAAATCCACCAGTGACACCTAGCAGTATATGGTGGCAACCCATCAGAGCTGAATGCGAACCTCTTGGTGCAGCTACCTGTGTGATTAAGTTCTTCTATCTTGAGCCCCGATCAGATTAGGGTTAAGGTGAACTCGTCAAACCCTAGTTTCTGTCATATGATGTAATCATTCGATTCAAGTCCAATGTGAAAATCTAAATAGAAACTCTTTCTATTATTTCACTCTGCCATGGCCATGGACTTTCTGGACTTGATTCTCATGATCATCATAGGGCTGCTCCTCTACCACCGAGGTAGATAGATTCCATCTTGATGCAATCCAGTTCCTACAATGAACATGCTATAGCCAACATACACCTCAGGGTTCCATATGGCTAGGAGACCGAGTAATGGTGTAGTCAAACTATAACACCCTCAAGGTGAACTGCCGATGCATCTCAGGTCAAAGAACCAGACACACACTACTGCAGCATCGAGTCAGTCATTGACGAGAAGGTAGACTTCCTAATGACTACTCGAGGTGGTCACGCTCAGTGCCCTCGTTCTCTAACGAGTACCTGTACTCTCGCTCCGGTGTCTCCACACCGTAGACTCAAGACTCATCTACTAAAGAGAAGCGATTGTACACCAACCTTCCGGATCAATCACCATCCTCGTGATGATCCTATGGTCGGGAGCATTTTATGAGTTAATAATGATTATTCATGTCTTAAATTTTCAACTCTTGAAAATATGAATTATCATTACCATTAACTCAAAGGATGTATCACAGACACTAAATACACATATGTGATAGAAAATAATCCATTTTATTGATTTTAGTCAAAATTATAATTTTGCCCCTAGAAGTGTATTACAAGTGTCAGCCAATTCTGGCTTCTAGGGCACATATATCTAACAATCTCCCACTTGTCCTAAAGCCAATTGGCTACAAGTCTAAGTCCCATCTTCTCAAGGTGGGCTTCGATCTTCTTCTACTGGCCCAACGGCTTTGTAAGTGGGTCTGCCACATTGTCTGTGGAGTTGACTCTCTTGACCTCGACATAACCCTTCTCGAGGTAATCGCGGATGAGGTGGTATCGCCGCTCAATATGCTTGGATTTTTGGTGAGACCTCGGCTCCTTAGCAAGGGCTATGGCACCATTGTTGTCGCAGTATAGAGGAATGGCATCTGATGGCCTTACTCTGATTTCTATAGCAAACTTCTTGTACCAGAATGCTTCCTTCGCAGCTTCTGATGCAGCGATATATTCTGCTTCCATGGTGGAATCTGCTATCACCATTTGCTTGGAACTCTTTCAGTTGACAGCTCCACCATTGCACACAAACAGACTCCCAGATGTCGACTTTCGATCATCTATATCGGACATGAAATCCGAGTCTGTGTATCCCTGGACTTGGAGTTCTCCGTTACCAAAGACCAACATCATATCCTTAGTTCTTCTTCAAGTACTTAAGGATACATTTCACAGAAGTCCAGTGTTCTTCACCTGGATTTGACTGATATCTGCTTGTGACACTCACAGCATGGGCTATATCAGGTCGTGTACATAGCATGGCATACATGAGGCTCCCTATTGCAGAAGCATAAGGGATCTTGCTCATGCGTTCTATTTCCTCAGGTGTGCTGGGGCACATCTTCTTGGAAAGATGAATACCATGTCTGAAGGGTATTAATCCCCTCTTAGAGTTTTCCATACTAAACCTCTTTAGTACTTTCTCTATGTACATCTTCTGTGAAAGTCCTAGCATCCTATTCGGTCTATCCCTATAGACCTTAATTCCTAGAATAAAGGATGCTTCACCTAGGTCTTTCATGGAGAATTCCTTGGACAACCACATTTTGACTGTTGTCAACATGGGAATATCATTCCCAATAAGGAGGATGTCATCCACGTACAATACGAGGAAGACAACAGCGCTCCCACTGACCCTTTTTGAAAATACATGGTTTCTCTTCGTTTTTGATGAAACCAAATATTTTGATCACATCATTGAAATGAGTGTTCCAGCTTTGAGATGCTTGCTTAAGTCCATATATGGACCTTTGCAGCTTGCAAACCTTGTGATCAGTATCACTGGATGTGAAACCTAGCGGCTGTTCCATATAGATATCTTCCTCAAGATATCCATTTAAGAATGCCGTTTTCACATCCATTTGCATATTTCATAATCGAAATAGGCTGCAATGGCAAGCAATGTGCGGATGGATTTTAGCATAGCTACTGGGGAAAAGGTATCCTGATAGTCAATGCCTTCGCATGTTGACTATAACCTTTTGCCACTAGTCTAGCCTTGAATGTCTCCACATTCCCATCTGCACCAATCTTTCTCTTGAAGATCCATTTACACCCAATAGGTACTATACCTTCTGGTGGATCTACCAAGGTCCAGACTTGGTTTGAGTGCATTGAGTCAATTTCTGACTTCATTGCCTCTAGCCATTTCTTCGGAGTCGATATCTGATATCGCCTCATTGTAGGTTTTGGGATCATCACCATGAAGCACCATTACCTATACGAGGACATTTTCCTCTACTTCCTTTGAAATAATACCTAAGTATCTCTTCAAGGAGGGTGGGAAACTCTTTCCGATCTACGAGGTGGAGGAGGTAGTGATTCTTATTGGCTCAACCTGATTTGGTTCCAATTGGATCCTTAGCTCGTTGCTACTTGTGAGACTTTCTCATCAAGCTTGATTCTGCTTTCCAATGCCGCTATCTTGAATAAACTATTTTTCAAGAAAGATGGCATGTCGACTCACAATCACATTGTGGTCTTCTGGAATGTAGAAATAGTATCCTAATGACTCTTTAGGATATCCTATGAATCGAGCTCTAAAGGACCTAAACTCTAACTTGTCCGCTTGTTGTCTTTTGACATGAGCTGGACAACCCCAAATTCTGAGATGACTCAGACTTGGTTTCTTACCATGCCATATCTCATACGGTGTGGTGTGAACGATTTTAGGAATGGTATTTAGAAGGAAATAATATTCAGTAAATATATAGCAGTTAACAGACTGTGTCCCCAAAAAAAATCAGGGAGGTCTGTGAAGCTCATCATGGATCGAACCATATCAATAGG
>QRFJ01004503.1:0-15172 GCA_006176705.1 Cocos nucifera | reverse complement strand
GGCACATCAAATGGGCCGCACACATCAGTATGTACTAGGGCAAGGAGATCTGTGGCCCTCTCCCCATGTCCAACAAAAGGGAGTTTAGTCATTTTGCCTTGAAGACAAGATTCACAAGTTGGATATGACTCGGAAAGTCAATGGACTCAATAGCCCATTTTTCTCCAATTTGTTGATCCTATCTTCTGCTATATGACCTAATCTCAGGTGCCATAGATATCTGTCGTTTGGACTATCCCTAGGTCGTTTGGCATTCACGTTTTGCTCGATAGTTAGAATAGGTACATCAATATGTAGCTGATAAAGACCATTAATAAGGAAACCATTTGCAATTTTATTTCTTTCATAAAGAATGTTACAATGGTCCTTAAAGAAGGTAATCACATAGCCTTCTTGTGCTAAGCATGAAACAGAAATCAAATTCCTGCTAGCTGCAGGCACATAATAACAGTCTTTCAAAACTAAGTCTAAACCAGATGGTAATCGAAGAGGGTATGTTCCCACGGCTACTGCAGCAACTCTTGCTCCATTACCGATGCGTAGGATCATGTCTCCATCCCTCAGCCTCCTGCTATCCTCAAGACCCTGCATAGAAGTGCACAGATGAGCACTAGAACCAGAGTCAAGCACCCAACTGGATGCAGAAGAAACCGTAAGGTTAGACTCAATAACGAGCATACCTCCAGAAGGACCTTCCTTCTTGTTCTTCAGGGTGGCCAGGTAAGTAGGGCAGTTCCGCTTCCAATGGCCGTCGCTGTTGCAATGGAAACACTTTCCTTTGACATCGGCCTTTTTCTTCGGCTCTGCCTTCTTCTTCTTTGATCCTTCCACCTTTTGCTTTTTCACAGACTTCTTTTTCTTTCCATAAGACTTTCTTTTGGAAGAAGTCCGTTCCATAGCAAGAACTGAGCCTTTAGAACCTTTCATAGAAAGCTCAGCGGTAACCAGCATATTCATTAATTCGGCCAAGGAATTTTGAAGTTTATGCATGTGGTAATTCATGATGAATTGCCCATATGCATCAGTCAAGGATTGCAGAATAATATCGTTCTGCAGGTCCAAGTCTAACTTCACACCGAGCTTCTCAAGCTCTTCCATGTCCTTGATCATTGTCAGACAGTGATCTTGGACTGACTGCCCATCACGCATCTTAGCCTTAAAAAGTCATTTCGTGACTTGATATTTGGCTGCGCGACTCTGTTCACCAAACATCTCCTGCAGGTGAGCCAACATTTGGCGAGCAGTCCCGATATCTTCATGTTGGCGCTGGAGCTCATCAGACATCGAGCCCAACATGTAATATCTGGCCTTATTATCTTCGTCTATCCATTTTTCCAGAGACGCTCTCTGTTCAATGGATGGACGGGCTGGTAAGGTGGGAGGGTCCTGGTCCAATAACATGGGTTAACTTCTCGAGAACCCAAAACTAATTTTGTAGTTCCTGAGCCAATCTTTATAATTGGGTCCAGTCAGTCTATGTGTGTCAGGATACGTGCCAATGGGTTGGACGCAGACATTTTTCCTGTAGAGAGTCAAAGATTCTAGTTAGATACTGTAATTATTGACTTGACCAATTTATTTAGGGAATTTTATTTTTAAACAAATTAGCTCCCACTATTTTCTCGGATCCCTACACTCCCTCTGTAGAGATGCGAAAAATCTCCATGATTAATGATTTCTAGTGGGTGGTGCGGTCTCACCAACTGACTCATCACCTCACCTAACAGTTATTGGTGATGGGTTAGCCAATGAGTGAACAACTCTTGTTCAATGATTCTCTAATCATGGTGCACCCAAACTTGGTCTCTAATTCATGAATCTCACCGTATCCGAAATATTGATCCACTCCTTAGTTAAGTCAGACCCACCATTTGCATAGACTGGGTTCCTAATTGAGTCTCTCACCGTATCCAAAATATTGAGCCCAACTCATCCTCCAGCCCATAGCATCCAATGCCTAATAGACATGGTTGCATCTTTTCCGGTGCAACTGAGCCACTGTATCCAGCCGAGAACAATCAACCCCGGGAAGGGCCCGCACATCTACAATGGTGGAAGACCTCAGACTTAATCTTTTCTTAGGGAGAATTGATTCAGGTCTCATTAAACTAGACTTGTCATAGTCATAACAATTATGACTAACCTAGTGGCATGGGTTAGCTCGGATTATTGACCACCTCAGATCAGAACTGTGTCAACAGATATGGCCAGGTAAGTGAGACCGGTGGAAGGAATATGCCATTAACTCGTACAAGAGCGCATTCAGGTCGAGTAGCTTCCAATTAAAAACCAGTCGATCGTATGTGCCAAACTTACCTTAGACACCAAATTGTTGAGTCAGAACCAATTGGGTTAGCCTACAATCCAGACTCTAACCTCTGAGCCTAATTAGGTCTTGCTTGATCGTGACTCGATCTTGACCCAGACTTAATCCTATTAGGCTGGTCAATTTAAGCATTGTTGATCCCATCTAACCAACTCTTGATTCGGTTTGATCAACCGCTTAGACCTAATTGAGCTACCCAAGCCCGAACCCAGTATTATGAATATGTCTTAGATCTAAAATTCTCAATTTTAGACCTAATTAATATTCCATAATCTTAATTTTTAATTAAGTAGGGTTCATAAACAAAATATGCACAATAAATCCTAGGGTTTCAGGATCTAGGGTTTTGCAGAAAGTAAGTTTTGGATTTCTGATTAAGGACGAACACGCAGCACCCCTACACATCATAAGAACACCCCATCGAATGGAAAGAGAGGGCCTTTAAACCCTTCTTCATTCTTATGACCGGACGGCCAAGAGGAACGCCTTAATCAGGAACATGCAATACTACAAAACAGTTTTAGATCTATATCATATATCTCATATACAAATTAGATCTAATCATGGCATATTTTGCATACATCTCATGTATCGAATCATGCATATTTTCAGATCTAAATTATCTCATAATAATCTAAAAAATTAGATTTAAATTGATCTAATCAAAATAAATTCTAATCTAGATAATTATGTAGAACTATTCTACAACTAGTCTAGACATGCATCAATCATATCTCATATGATATTTAAAATTAAATAATTTTTATTTGCTATTTTTTAGATGTTATTATAACCATTATAATATCAAAAAATAGTAAATAAATAGATCTAAAATATGATTTAATCAGATTAAATCAAAAACATGCAAGACTATTCTATAGAACTATTCTATTTTAGAACTAGTCATGCATATTTTCTAATCTTAGATCCAAATCATTTAATTTTAATTTTTTCTGATTTCAGATCTGATCACATCTCATGTGACATCTAAAATCACTTATTTTTTAATTAAAATAAATTTAAAATTAGATCTAAATACTTTTAGAACCTTGGCTCTGATACCAGTTGAAGGAAAATCCTGATTTTTCGGATCCAGGTTCGTTCAGATCTGATCAGATCAAGAGATATATTTCAAAAATTTTTTTCTTTGATCTAATCAGATCTAAGATATTTTAGATCTAATTCTTATTATTTTAATAAATAAAATAAAATTAAGATAAATTAAATCAAATTTAATTTACCTTGATTTGGGTAATCCTATTACCCGTTGATGATCCTGTATGCAGCGGAAGGTTCTGGATCTAGCCACGCAAGTGCCTGGCCTCTACCGGTATCCACTCAGGTTGGATCTAGGAGATCCTCTTCTTCTCTATCACATCTCCAAAAATTAGATCTGGATCTGATCTGGAGGATCTTCAAAACTCCTTTTGAAGATCAGCAGTCGTCCTTTGCAGCAGCGCAGCCTTCTAGCTTTTGATCGCCTTTCTTTGATCTGGAATCGCACCAACCAAGGTCCAAAACTCCTTTTGGACGTGGAGAGGAGAGGGAGAAGGTGGTTTGGCATGGAGGAAGGAGGGGAGAGGCAGCCTTGGGGCATGGGGTTTGAATTTCTCAAACTTTCAATCAATCTGAGTTGGGCGCAGGGTCTTATTTATAGACTAAGCTGTGATCCAACTCCTCTTCTTCCCAACCAATCACAACCCTTTGTGAAATCAGATCTAAATCTGATTGGTGGGAATAGAGTCCCCTGGATTCCTCCTTAGAGGGTGCCTAAGACCAGTCAAAGTTGGTTCTTAGGAGAACTCTAATTGGAATCCAAAAAGGAGATGGAGTCCTTGTCCAACAAGGACTCCTAGGCGCCTCCAACTTGGGCACACGCCAAGGGTGGCGTGCGCCCTCCTCCTTGCCAGGTTCTGGCAGGGGGACAGGCCCCCACCAGCTCTCCAATAGGTGCATGACATGTGGTCAAAAGTCAAAGTGTCAATGGTCAACATTTGACCAGTCAAAGGTAGACTTTTGACCAAAGTCAAAGAACAAGAAATGGCAGGTGACCAAAAATGGCAGGTAATGTCTTACAAAATAAGACAACCTTTTCTGACTTGGACAACCTCCAGTCAGACCATATGAAGGCCTCTGATTGAGCACAAACTCCTTTGGCTCAGTCAGGACAACTTATTTATGATAGTAAAAGAAGAACGTTAGGTTCAATCGAGTGCTAGCACGATTTCCTTGAACCTAATTGAATCTCATTCAGATCAATTGAACTAGATCAGTTCAATTGATGATCACCAGATTCAAACCCTTGTTTGTGTGACCCAGTTAGGTTCAGTTCTGTATGGTAATGGGATATGTCATGATCTCTATCATCGACATCATCGAAACTCCTTTCGATGGATCAGAACTCTTCTGATTCGAACAGCTAGAATGATCGATCATCTAAATCATTCTAATTGCTCCCAAAATCCACCAGTGACACCTAGCAGTATATGGTGGCAACCCATCAGAGCTGAATGCGAACCTCTTGGTGCAGCTACCTGTGTGATTAAGTTCTTCTATCTTGAGCCCCGATCAGATTAGGGTTAAGGTGAACTCGTCAAACCCTAGTTTTGTCATATGATGTAATCATTCGATTCAAGTTCGATGTGAAAATCTAAATAGAAACTCTTTCTATTATTTCACTCTGCCATGGCCATGGGCTTCTGGACTTGATTCTCATGATCATCATAGGGCTGCTCCTCTACCACCGAGGTAGATAGATTCCATCTTGATGCAATCCAGTTCCTACAATGAACATGCTATAGCCAACATACACCTCAGGGTTCCATATGGCTAGGAGATCCGAGTAATGGTGTAGTCAAACTATAACACCCTCAAGGTGAACTGTCCGATGCACCTCAGGTCAAAGAACCAGACACACTACTGCAGCATCGAGTCAGTCATTGACGAGAAGGTAGACTCCCTAATGACTACTCGAGGTGGTCACGCTCAGTGCCCTCGTTCTCTAACGAGTACCTATACTCTCGCTCCGATGTCTCCACACCGTAGACTCAAGACTCATCTACTAAAGAGAAGCGATTGTACACCAACCTTCCGGATCAATCACCATCCTCGTGATGATCCTATGGTCGGGAGCATTTTATGAGTTAATAATGATTATTCATGTCTTAAATTTTCAACTCTTGAAAATATGAATTATCATTACCATTAACTCAAAGGATGTATCACAGACACTAAATACACATATGTGATAGAAAATAACCCATTTTATTGATATTAGTCAAAATTATAATTTTGCCCCTAGAAGTGTATTACAAGTGTCAGCCAATTTTGGCTTCTAGGGCACATATATCTAACATCTAGTATGTAGATCTAGTTGGTAGCAAGTCACATAGATCCTGAATCTTGCAGGAAAATTTGTGCTCATGTAGAAGAGAGGAAGAGGGAGGATAGAGGGGGAATAGGATATGGTATGGGTGACGACATCTCTACATGGAAAATAAAATCATGCAATAGCTGTCTTTGGCATGAGAAAGGTTTAAAAACCAATGCCATATAGAGTCCCACTTTGACCTAATAACATACTTAATTGATCGTTGGGACTCTAGGACTTGTTCTCCACATAGATCCTCAGATCCCATCTAGTTTTTTTCACCAAAATCCAATCAAAAATTGGGTGAAATGAGTAGATAAGGAAGAGTCCATTGCGCCTAGGACTCTTTCCTCAAGAGTTTAATCCAAATCAAACTCTATCAAAACCTAGTCACACCATCACCATAAATTACATAATTTGGCACACCCATAGCATGACTTGAGCCCCATCACATATCCAAAAATCAAATCAAAAGAATGTCTAAAGAATTTTCTAGAAGTATTTGATCAAGTGACCCTCAATTCTCTCAATTGGATCAACTTTTGACCCTAGTCCAATTGCACTAGAAATGGACTTAATTTCTACAATTTGTCTAATCTGGACTTATTCTAGTTACATAAAAATAAATCCATTCAAGATATAAAAATGAATCAAATCAAATTTGACTCGGTTGTGATGAATCAGAAAGATTACAAAAGAAAAAAGTCAGGCTCAATCGTGCTAGCACGATTATATTGAACCTGATTGGATCTAATCCAAATCAATTGAATTGGGTTAGCTCAATTGATGACATCTATTAGATATGTGTACCCTAGAAGCTAGAATTAGCTGACACTTGTAATACACTTCTAGGAGAAAAATTATAATTTGATTATAAATAATAAAATGGGTTATTTTCTATCATATATATGTATTTAGTGTCTGTGATACATCCCTTGAGTTAATGGTAATGATAATTCTTATTTTCAAAAGTTAAAAATTTAAGATAAGAATTTTCATTATTAACTTATGAAATGCACCTGATCGTAGGATCATCATAAGGATGGTGATTGATCTAGAAGGTTAGTGTACAATCGCTTCTTTATAGTAGATGAGTCTTGAGTCTACGGTGTAGAGACATCAGAGAAAGAGTACAGATACTCATCAGAGAATGAGGGTACCGAGCGTGACCTCTTCGAGTAGTCATAAGAAAGTCTACCTTCTCATCGATGACTGACTCGAAGCTGCAGTGGTGTGTCTGGTTCTTTGACCTGAGGTGCATCGGCAGTTCACCTTGAGGGTGTTATAGTTTGACTACACCATTACTCGGTCTCCTAGCCATTCAGAATCCCTGAGGTGTATGTTGGCTATAGCATGTTCATTGTAGGAACTTGGATTGCATCAAGATGGAATCTATCTACCTCGGTGGTAATGAGGAGCAGCCCTATGATGATCATGAGAATCAAGTCCAGAAGCCCATGGCCATGGCAGAGAGTGAAATAATAGAAAGAGTTTCTATTTAGATTTTCACATCGGACTTGAATCGAATGATTACATCATATGATAGAAACTAGGGTTTGACGAGTTCACCTTAACCCTAATCTGATCGGGCTCAAGATAGAAGAACTTAATCACACAAGGTAGCTGCACCAAGAGGTTCGCATTTTTAGCTCTGATGGGTTGCCACCATATACTGCTAGGTGTCACTGGTGGATTTTGGGAGCAATTAGAATGATTTAGATGATCGATCATTCTAGCTGTCTGAATCAGAAGAGTTCTGATCCATCGAAAGGAGTTTCGATGATGTCGATGATAGAGATCATGACATATCCCATTACCATACAGAACTGAACCTAACTGGGTCACACAAATAAGGGTTTGAATCTGGTGATCATCAATTGAACTAATCTAGTTCAATTGATCTGAATGAGATTCAATTAGGTTCAAGGAAAATCGTGCTAGCACTCGATTGAACCTAACGTTCTTCTTTTTTTATCATAAATAAGTTGTCTCGACTGAGCCAAAGGAGTTTGTGCTCAATCAGAGGCCTTCATATGGTCTGACTGGAGGTTGTCCAAGTTAGAAAAGAATTGTCTTAATTTATAAGATAAATTTAAGATAACACCTATCCATTTTTTGGTCACCTGCTAATCCTTGTCCTTTGACTTTGGTCAAACGTTGACCTTTGACCCTTGGACATTCTTGACCACATGTCATGCACCTATTGGAGAGCTGGTGGGGGCTTGTCCCCTGCCTAGAAATTGGCAAAAGGAAAGGGGGCACACCACCTAGGATGGCGTGCGCCCAAGTGGATAGGGACGCCTGGAGTCCCATACGGATGGGACTCCAGGTTGCTTCTTGGATTCAAACTAGAGTTCACCCTCACCTATAGACTTTGACCAGTCTTAGGCGCCACCTTAGGATGAATCTATGGGTCTCTCATCTGATTGAATTAGATGATTCATCCCATCCAATCAGATTTAGATCTGATTTCACATGAAGGGTTGTGATTGGTTGGGAAGAAGTGGACTACGTGGATCACAGCAGGGTCTATATAAAAGACCTATCTGCGCCCAACTTTTTATAGATTTTCTCTTAGCCACGCCCCAAGGCTGCCTCTCTCCCTCTTCCTCCATGCCAAACCTTTTTCTCCTCTCTCTCCTCTCCATGTCCAAAAGGAAGTTTGGGCCTTCATTTGTGTGATTCAGATCAAGAAAAGGCGATCAGAAAGCTAGAAGGCTGCACTGCTGCAAAGGACAACTGCTGATCTTCAAAAGGAGTTTTGAAGATCCTCCAGATCAGATCCAGATCTAATTTTTGGAGATGTGATAGAGAAGAAGAGGATCTCCAGATCCAGCCTGAGTGGATACCGGTAGAGGCCAGGCGCTTGCGTGGCTAGATCCAGAACCTTCCGCTGCTTAGCAGGATCATCAACGGGTAATAGGATTACCCAGATCAAGGTAAATTAAATTTGATTTAATTTATTTTAATTTTTTTAATTATTAAAATAATAAGAATTAGATCTAAAATATATCAAGATCTGATTAGGATCAAAGAAAAAATTTTTAAATATATCTCTTGATCTGATCAGATCTGAACGAACCTGGATCCGAAAAATCAGGATTTCCCTTCAACTGGTATCAGAGCCAAGGTTCTAAAAAATTTATTTAGATCTAATTTTAAATTTAATTAAATTAAGTAATTTTAGATGTCACATGAGATGTGATCAGATCTAAAATCAGAAAAAATTAAAATTAAATGAATTTGGATCTAAGATTAGAAAATATGCATGACTAGTTCTAAAATAGAATAGTTCTATAGAATAGTCTTGCATGTTTTGAATTTAATTTGATTAAATCATATTTTAGATCTATTTATTTACTATTTTTTGATATTATAATTATTATAATAACATCTAAAAAATAGCAAATAAAAATTATTTAATTTTAAATATCATATGAGATATGATAGATGATGCATGTCTAGACTAGTTGTAGAATAGTTCTACATAATAGTTCTAGATTAGAATTTCTAGATTAGAATTTATTTTGATTAAGATTTAATTTAAATCTAATTTTTTAGATTATTATGAGATAATTTAGATCTGAAAAATATGCATGATTCGATACATGAGATGTATGCAAAATATGCCATGATTAGATCTAATTTTGTATATGAGATATATGATATAGATCTAAAACTATTTTGTAGTATTGCATGTTCCTGATTAAGGCGTTCCTCTTGGCCGTCCGGTCATAAGAATGAAGAAGGGTTTAAAGGCCCTCTCTTCCCATTCGATGGGGTGTTCTTATGATGTGTAGGGGTGCTGCGTGTTCGTCCTTAATCAGAAACCCAAAACTTACTTTCTGCAAAACCCTAGATCCTGAAACCCTAGGATTTATTGTGCATATTTTGTTTATGAACCCTACTTAATTAAGAATTAAGATTATGAAATATTAATTAGGTCTAAAATTGAGAATTTTAGATCTAAGACATATTCATAATACTGGGTTCGGGCTTGGGTAGCTCAATTAGGTCTAAGCGGTTGATCAAACCGAATCAAGAGTTGGTTAGATGGGATCAACAATGCTTAAATTGACCAGCCTAATAGGATTAAGTCTGGGTCAAGATCGAGTCACGATCAAGCAAGACCTAATTAGGCTCAGAGGTTAGAGTCTGGATTGTAGGCTAACCCAATTGGTTCTGGCTCAACAATTTGGTGTCTAAGGTAAGTTTGGCACATACGACCGACTGGTTTTTAATTGGAAGCTACTCGACCTGAATGCATTCTTGTACGAGTTAATGGCATATTCCTTCCACCGGTCTCACTTACCTGGCCATATCTGTTGACACAGTTCTGATCTGAGGTGGTCAATAATCCGAGCTAACCCATGCCACTAGGTTAGTCATAATTGTTATGACTATGACCAAGTCTAGTTTAATGAGACCTGAATCAATTCTCCCTAAGAAAAGATTAAGTCTGAGGTCTTCCACCATTGTAGATGTGCGGGCCCTTCCCGGGGTTGATTGTTCTCGGCTGGATACAGTGGCTCAGTTGCACCGGAAAGATGCAACCATGTCTATTAGGCATTGGATGCTATGGGCTGGAGGATGAGTTGGGCTCAATATTTTGGATACGGTGAGAGACTCAATTAGGAACCCAGTCTATGCAAATGGTGGGTCTGACTTAACTAAGGAGTGGATCAATATTTCGGATACGGTGAGATTCATGAATTAGAGACCAAGTTTGGGTGCACCATGATTAGAGAATCATTGAACAAGAGTTGTTCACTCATTGGCTAACCCATCACCAATAACTGTTAGGTGAGGTGATGAGTCAGTTGGTGAGACCGCACCACCCACTAGAAATCATTAATCATGGAGATTTTTGCATCTCTACAGAGGGAGTGTAGGGATCCGAGAAAATAGTGGGAGCTAATTTGTTTAAAAATAAAATTCCCTAAATAAATTGGTCAAGTCATAAATTACAGTATCTAACTAGAATCTTTGACTCTCTACAGAAAAATGTCTGCGTCCAACCCATTGGCACGTATCCTGACACACATAGACTGACTGGACCCAATTATAAAGATTGGCTCAGGAACTACAAAATTATTTTGGGTTCTGAGAAGTTAACCCATGTATTTGGACCAGGACCCTCCCACCTTACCAGCCCGTCCATCCACTGAACAGAGAGCGTCTCTGGAAAAATGGATAGACGAAGATAATAAGGCCAGATATTACATGTTGGGCTCGATGTCTGATGAGCTCCAGCGCCAACATGAAGATATCGGGACTGCTCGCCAAATGTTGGCTCACCTGCAGGAGATGTTTGGTGAACAGAGTCGCGCAGCCAAATATCAAGTCACGAAATGACTTTTTAAGGCTAAGATGCGTGATGGGCAGTCAGTCCAAGATCACTGTCTGACAATGATCAAGGACATGGAAGAGCTTGAGAAGCTCGGTGTGAAGTTAGACTTGGATCCTGCAGAATGATATTATTCTGCAATCCTTGACTGATGCATATGGGCAATTCATCATGAATTACCACATGCATAAACTTCAAAATTCCTTGGCCGAATTAATGAATATGCTGGTTACCGCTGAGCTTTCTATGAAAGGTTCTAAAGGCTCAGTTCTTGCTATGGAACGGACTTCTTCCAAAAGAAAGTCTTATGGAAAGAAAAAGAAGTCTGTGAAAAAGCAAAAGGTGGAAGGATCAAAGAAGAAGAAGGCAGAGCCGAAGAAAAAGGCCGATGTCAAAGGAAAGTGTTTCCATTGCAACAGCGACGGCCATTGGAAGCGGAACTGCCCTACTTACCTGGCCACCCTGAAGAACAAGAAGGAAGGTCCTTCTGGAGGTATGCTCGTTATTGAGTCTAACCTTACGGTTTCTTCTGCATCCAGTTGGGTGCTTGACTCTGGTTCTAGTGCTCATCTGTGCACTTCCATGCAGGGTCTTGAGGATAGCAGGAGGCTGAGGGATGGAGACATGATCCTACGCATCGGTAATGGAGCAAGAGTTGCTGCAGTAGCCGTGGGAACATACCCTCTTCGATTACCATCTGGTTTAGACTTAGTTTTGAAAGACTGTTATTATGTGCCTGCAGCTAGCAGGAATTTGATTTCTGTTTCATGCTTAGCACAAGAAGGCTATGTGATTACCTTCTTTAAGGACCATTGTAACATTCTTTATGAAAGAAATAAAATTGCAAATGGTTTCCTTATTAATGGTCTTTATCAGCTACATATTGATGTACCTATTCTAACTATCGAGCAAAACGTGAATGCCAAACGACCTAGGGATAGTCCAAACGATAGATATCTATGGCACCTGAGATTAGGTCATATAGCAGAAGATAGGATCAACAAATTGGAGAAAAATGGGCTATTGAGTCCATTGACTTTCGAGTCATATCCAACTTGTGAATCTTGTCTTCAAGGCAAAATGACTAAACTCCCTTTTGTTGGACATGGGGAGAGGGCCACAGATCTCCTTGCCCTAGTACATACTGATGTGTGCGGCCCATTTGATGTGCCGGCTAGAGGCAATTTTGTCTACTTCATTACCTTTACCGATGATCTGTCTAGGTATGGGTATGTGTATCTTATGAGACACAAGTCTGAAGCTTTTGAAAAGTTCAAAGAATTCAGACATGAAGTAGAAAAACAAACTGAAAAACCCATTAAGGTTCTTCGATCAGATCGAGGAGGTGAATACCTTAGCCGGAAATTCCTAGACTATCTCAAGAAAAATGGCATAGTCTCTCAATGGACTCCACCAGGAACACCTCAACTCAACGGGGTTTCAGAATGGAGAAATCGGACTCTATTGGATATGGTTCGATCCATGATGAGCTTCACAGACCTCCCTGATTTTCTTTGGGGACACTCATTGTTAACTTCAATTTATCTACTGAATAGGGTTCCCTCTAAAACCGTTCCTACCACACCGTATGAGATATGGCACGGTAAGAAACCAAGTCTGAGTCATCTCAGAATTTGGGGTTGTCCGGCTCATGTCAAAAGACAACAAGCGGACAAGTTAGAGTTTAGGTCCTTCAGAGCTCGATTCATAGGATATCCTAAAGAGTCATTAGGATACTATTTCTACATTCCAGAAGACCACAATGTGATTGTGAGTCGACATGCCATCTTTCTTGAAAAATAGTTTATTCAAGATAGCGGCATTGGAAAGCAGATTAAGCTTGATGAGAAAGTCTCACAAGTACAACGAGCTAAGGACCAATTGGAACCAAATCAGGTTGAGCCAATAAGAACACTACCTCCTCCACCTCGTAGATCGGAAAGAGTTTTCCATCCCCCTGAAAGATACTTAGGTATTATTTCAGAGGAAAGTAGAGAAAATGTTCCTCGTAGGTAATGGTGCTCATGGTGATGATCCCAAAACCTACAACGAGGCGATATCAGATATCGACTCCGAGAAATGGCTAGAGGCAATGCAGTCAGAAATTGACTCGATGCACTCAAACCAAGTCTGGACCTTGGTAGATCCACCAGAAGGTATAGTACCTATTGGGTGTAAATGGATCTTCAAGAGAAAGATTGGTGCAGATGGGAATGTGGAGACATTCAAGGCTAGACTAGTGGCAAAAGGTTATAGTCAACGCGAAGGCATTGACTATCAGGATACCTTTTCCCCAGTGGCTATGCTAAAATCCATCCGCACATTGCTTGCCGTTGCAGCCTATTTCGATTATGAAATATGGCAAATGGACGTGAAAACGGCATTCTTAAATGGATATCTTGAGGAAGATATCTATATGGAACAGCCGCTAGGTTTCACATCCAGTGATACTGATCACAAGGTTTGCAAGCTGCAAAGGTCCATATATGGACTTAAGCAAGCATCTCGGAGCTGGAACACTCATTTCAATGATGTGATCAAAAAGTTTGGTTTCATCAAAAATGAAGAGGAACCATGTGTTTTCAAAAAGGGTCAGTGGGAGCGCTGTTGTCTTCCTCGTATTGTACGTGGATGACATCCTCCTTATTGGGAATGATATTCCCATGTTGACAACAGTCAAATTATGGTTGTCCAAGGAATTCTCCATGAAAGACCTAGGTGAAGCATCCTTTATTCTAGGAATTAAGGTCTATAGGGATAGACCGAATAGGATGCTAGGACTTTCACAGAAGATGTACATAGAGGAAAGTACTAAAGAGGTTTAGTATGGAAAACTCTAAGAGGGGATTAATACCCTTCAGACATGGTATTCATCTTTCCAAGAAGATGTGCCCTAGCACACCTGAGGAAATAGAACGCATGAGCAAGATCCCTTATGCTTCTGCAATAGGGAGCCTCATGTATGCCATGCTATGTACACGACCTGATATAGCCCATGCTGTGAGTGTCACAAGCAGATATCAGTCAAATCCAGGTGAAGAACACTGGACTTCTGTGAAATGTATCCTTAAGTACTTGAGAAGAACTAAGGATATGATGTTGGTCTTTGGTAATGGAGAACTCCAAGTCCAGGGATACACAGACTCGGATTTCATGTCCGATATAGATGATCGAAAGTCGACATCTGGGAGTCTGTTTGTGTGCAATGGTGGTGCTGTCAGCTGGAAGAGTTCCAAGCAAACGTGATAGCAGATTCCACCATGGAAGCAGAATATATCGCTGCATCAGAGGCTGCGAAGGAAGCATTCTGGTACAAGAAGTTTGCTGCAGAAATTGGAGTAATGCCATCAGATGCCATTCCTCTATACTGCGACAACAATGGCGCCATAGCCCTTGCTAAGGAGCCGAGGTCTCACCAGAAATCCAAGCACATTGAGCGGCGATACCACCTCATCCGCGATTACCTCGAGAAGGGTTACGTCGAGGTCAAGAGAGTCAACTCCACAGATAATGTGGCAGACCCACTTACAAAGCCGTTGGGCCAGCAGAAGATCGAAGCCCACCTTGAGAAGATGGGACTTAGACTTGTAGCCAATTGGCTTTAGGACAAGTGGGAGATTGTTAGATATATGTGCCCTAGAAGCCAGAATTGGCTGACACTTGTAATACACTTCTAGGGGCAAAATTATAATTTTGACTATAATCAATAAAATGGGTTATTTTCTATCACATATGTGTATTTAGTGTCTGTGATACATCCTTTGAGTTAATGGTAATGATAATTCATATTTTCAAGAGTTGAAAATTTAAGACATGAATAATCATTATTAACTCATAAAATGCTCCCGACCATAGGATCATCACGAGGATGGTGATTGATCCGGAAGGTTGGTGTACAATCGCTTCTCTTTAGTAGATGAGTCTTGAGTCTACGGTGTGGAGACACCGGAGCGAGAGTACAGGTACTCGTTAGAGAACGAGGGCACTGAGCGTGACCACCTCGAGTAGTCATTAGGGAAGTCTACCTTCTCGTCAATGACTGACTCGATGCTGCAGTAGTGTGTCTGGTTCTTTGACCTGAGGTGCATCGGCAGTTCACCTTGAGGGTGTTATAGTTTGACTACACCAT
>QRFJ01004502.1:22085-57790 GCA_006176705.1 Cocos nucifera | reverse complement strand
GTTGAGTTGAGGTGTTCCTGGTGGAGTCCATTGAGAGACTATGCCATTTTCTTTGAGATAGTCTAGGAAATTTCTCGACTAAGGTATTCACCTCCTCGATCTGATCGAAGAACCTTAATGGATTTTTCAGTTTGGTTTTTCTACTTCATGTCTGAAATTCTTTGAACTTTTCAAAAGCTTCAGACTTGTGTCTCATAAGATACACATACCCATACCTAGATAGAATCATCGATAAAGGTTATGAAGTAGACAAAGTTGCCTCTAGCCGGCACATCAAATGGGCCGCACACATCAGTATGTACTAGGGCAAGGAGATCTGTGGCCCTTTCCCCATGTCCTACAAAAGGAAGCTTAGTCATTTTGCCTGAAGACAAGATTCACAAATTGGATATGACTCGAAAGTCAATGGACTCAATAGCCCATTTTTCTCCAATTTGTTGATCCTATCTTCTGCTATATGACCTAATCTTAGGTGCCATAGATATCTATCATTTGGACTATCCCTAGGTCGATTTGGCATTCACGTTTTGCTCGATAGTTAAATAGATACATCAATATGTAACTGATAAAGACCGTTAATAAGAAAACCATTTGCAATTTTATTTCTTTCATAAAGAATGTTACAATGGTCCTTAAGAAAGGTAATTACATAGCCTTCTTTATGCTAAAGCATGAAATAGAAATCAAATTCCTGCTTGCTGCAGGCACATAATAACAGTCTTTCAAAACTAAGTCTAAACCAGATGGTAGTCGAAGAGGGTATGTTCCACGACCAGCAACCTTGCTCCATTTTCGAATGCGTAGGATCATGTCTCCATCCCTCAACCTCCTGCTATCCTCAAGACCCTGCATGGAAGTGCACAAATGAGCACTAGAACCAGAGTCAAGCACCCAACTGGATGCAGAAGAAATCATAAGGTTAGACTCAATAACGAGCATACCTCCAGAAGGACCTTCCTTCTTTTCTTCAGGGTGGCCAGGTAAGTAGGGCAGTTTCGCTTCCAATGGCCATCATTGTTGCAATGAAATACTTTTCTTTGCAGCGGCCTTCTTCTTCAGCTCTGCCTTCTTTCTTCTTTCCTCCTTCCACCTTCTGCTTTTTCACAGACTTCTTCTTTCTTTTCAAAAAAAGACTTTCTCTTTGGAAGAAGTCCGTTCCATAGCAAGTAACTGAGCCTTTAGAACCTTTCATAGAAAGCTCAGCGGTAACCAGCATATTCATTAAGTTCGGCCAAGGAATTTTGAAGTTTATGCATATGGTAATTCATGATGAACTTGCCCATATGCATCAGTCAAGGATTGTAGAATTATATCATTCTGTAGATCCAAGTCTAACTTCACTCCGAGCTTTCTCAAGCTCTTCCAAGTCCTTGATCATCATCAGACAATGATCTTGGACTGACTGCCTATCACGCATTTAGCCTTAAATAAGTCATTTAGTGACTTGATATTTGGCTGCGTGACTCTGTTCACCAAACATCTCCTTAGGTGAGCCAACATTTGGCGAGCAGTCTGATATCTTCATGTTGGCACTGAAGCTCATCAGACATCGAGCCCAACATGTAATATCTGGCCTTATTATCTTCGTCTATCCATTTTTCAAGAGATGCTCTCTATTCAGCAGGATGGACGAGCTGGTAAGGTGGGAGGATCCTGATCCAATACATGAGTTAACTTCTCAAAACCCAAAATAATTTTGAAGTTTTGGAGCCAATCCTTTATAATTGGAATCGGTCAGTCTATGGGTGTCCAGGATTACGTGCTAGTGGGTTGGATGCAAACATTTTCTATAGAGAGTCAAAGTTTCTAGTTAGATATTGTAATTAAGACTTGACCAATTTATTTAGAGATTTTATTTTTAAATAAATTAGCTCCACTATTTTCTTGGATCCCTACACTCCCTCTGTAGAGATGCAAAAATCTCCATGATTAATGATTTCTAGTGGGTGGTGCGGTCTCACCAACTGACTCATCACCTCACCTAACAGTTATTGGTGATGGGTTAGCCAATGAGTGAACAACTCTTGTTCAATGATTCTCTAATCATGGTGCACCCAAACTTGATCTCTAATTCATGAATCTCACCATGTCCAGAATATTGATCCACTCCTTAGTTAAGTCAGACCCATCATTTGCACAAACTAGATTCCTAATTGAGTCTCTCACCGTATCTAGAATATTAAGCCCAATTCATCCTCCAGCCCATAGCATCCGATGCCTAATAGACATGGTTGCATCTTCCCAGTGCAACTGAGCCACTATAACTGGTAAAGAACAATCAACTTCGGAAAGGGCCCGCACATCTACAATGGTGGAAGACCTTAGACTTAATCTTTTCTTAGGAAGATTTGATTTAGGTCTCGTTAAACTAGACTTGACATAGTCATAACAATTATGACTAACCTAGTGGCATGGGTTAGCTCAGATTATTGACCACCTTAGATCAAAACTGAGTCAACAAACATGGCCAGGTAAGTGAGACATGTGGAAGGAATATGCCATTAACTCGACAAGAATGCATTCGAGTCGAGTAGCTCCCAATTAAAAATAAGTCGGTCGTATCTACCAAACTTACCTTAGACACCAAATTATTGAGATAGAATCAATCGGGTTAGCCTACAATCCAGACTCTAACTACTGAGCCTAATTAGGTCTTAGCTTGATCGATCACTCACATGACTCGATCTTGACCCAGACATAATCCTAATAGGCTGGTCAATTTAAGCATTGTTGATCCCATCTAACCAACTCTTGATTCAGTTTGATCAACCACTTAGACCTAATTGAGCTACCCAAGCTCGAACCCAATTTTATGAATGTGTCTTACATCTAAAATTCTTAATTTTAGATCTAATTGATATTTCATAAACTTAATTCTCAATTAAGTTAGGGTTCATAAACAAAACATGTAAAAAGATCCTAGGATTTCAGGATCTAAGGTTTTGCAGAAAGTAAGTTTTCAATTTTTGATTAAGGACGAACGCGCAGCACCTCTACACATTATAAGAACACCCCATCGAATGGGAGGAGAGGGTCTTTAAGCCCTACTTTGTTCTTATGATCGAATGGCCAAGGGGAATGCCTTAATCAAAAATACAACTAATCTACAAAAATAAATTAGATCTAAGCATATATCTCATATAAAAATAGATCTAATTAAAACATGTTTTGTATATATCACATATATCATGCATGTTTATCTTTTAGATCTAAATTATCTCATAATCATCTAAAAAATTAAATTTAAATTTGATCATATCAAATAAAATTTAATTTAGACCTATTTGCAGAACTATGCATCTTTCATATCTCATGAACAAATTAAATAAATTTATTTTTTAAATTTTAGATTTAAATTATAATATTTATAATATTAAAAAATAATAAATAAATAGATATAAAATTATTTTAATTAAATTAAAATTATGATTAGCTAGACTACACATAGAATAATTCTATTTCTAGTCTAGTCATGCATCTCTCATCTTAGATCTAGATTATTTAATTTTAATTTTTTGATTTTAGATCTAATCACATATATGTGACATCTAAAATTATTCTAATTATTAGATCAATAAATAAATTAAAAATTAGAATAATATGGAACCTGCTCTGATCTAGTTGAAGAAAAAAACCTATTTTTCAGGTCAGGTTCGTTCAGATCTGATTGGATCAGGAGGATATTTAAAAAAATTTTTTTAATCCTAATAAAATTTAAGACTTTTCAGATTTAATCTTATTGATCTGATAATAAAAATAAAAAAAATAAAAATTAAATCTAATTTATTTATACCTTTTTGGGTAATCCAATTATCCTATGATGATGCGATGCTTGAGGTTCTGGATGTAGCCACGCAAGTGTCTGGCCTCTATCAGTATCCACTCAGGCAGCATCTAGAGATCCTTCTCTTTCTTTTCTCTAAAAATTAGATATAGATCTGATCTTGAAAGATCTTCAAAACTCCTTTTGAAGAACTGCCATTGTCTCTACAGCAATGCTGCCTTCTTCCTTTTTCGTGCCTTTCTTGCCTAACTCGCACTTTCAAAGCCCAACTTTGGGCGTGGAGAGGAGGGAGAGGTAGATGGTGGCATGGAGAAGGAAGAGGGAGCCTTGGGGCATGGCTTGGAGAGGATTAAAATGGGCACAGACAGGATTTTTTATAGACTCTGCTGCGCCATGCAGTGCTGCATCATCCCGATCAATCACGACCTTTGAGCAATTAATCTAAATTGATTGGTAGAATGGCATTATCTGATCCAATCAGATGAGAGACCCTAAAACCTCCTTAAGATGGCCCAAGATTGGTCAAAGAGTTCTTGAGGGCCATAAGTTTAAACCCTGAAAGCAACCCTGGAGTCCCATCTGTATGGGACTCCTCCCTATCCTCATGGGCGCATGCCTCCTAGGCATGCACCCTCTTCTTTCCATCTAGTAAGAGGACAAGCCCCTGGGTACTCTCCTAATAAGGTGCATGACACATGGGTAGATGTCCAAGGTCAAAGGATCAATGTTTGACTAATGTTCGAAAATAGGAATTAGCAGGTGACCGAAAATGACAGGTGTTGTCTCAAATTTATCTCATAAATTAAGACAACCCTTTTCTAACTTGGACAAGCTTCAGTCAGACCAAGTAAAGGTACCTGAGTGAGCACAAACTTATTTGGCTCAGTCGAGACAGCTTTTATGATAGATAAAGGAGAATGTTAGGCTTGGCTTAATCATGTGCTAGCACGATTTTCTTGAACCTAATTGAATCTTATTCAAATCAATTGAACTAGGTAAATCCAATTGATGATATCCAGATCCAAATTCTTATTTGTGTGATCCAGTTAGATTTAATTCTGTATGGTAATGGGATATCTCATGATCTCCATCATCAACATCATCGAAACTTCTTTCGATGGATCAGAACTCTTCTGATTCAAACAACTTAGAATGATCGATCATCTAAATCATTCTAATTTCTCCCAAAATCCATCAATGACACCTAGCAGCATATGGTGGCAACCCATCAAAACTAAAAATGAACCTCTCGATGCAGCTACTTGTGTGATTAAGTTCTTCTATCTTGAGCCCGAATCAGATTAGGATTAAGGTGAACTCGTCAAACCCTAATTTCTATCATATGATTTAATCATTTGATTCAAGTCTGATGTGAAAACCTTAATAGAAACTCTTTCTATTATTTCACACTCTCTGCCATAGCCTTGGTCTTATGGACTTGATTCTCATGATCATCATAGGGCTGCTCCTTATCCACCGAGGTAGATAGATTCCATCTTGGTGCAATCCAATTTCTATAATGAACATGTTATAGTCAACATACACCTCAGAATTCCGAATGGCTAGGAGATCGAGTCATGGTGTAGTCAAACTATAACACCCTCAAGGTGAACTACCGATGCACCTCAGGTCAAAGAACCAGACACACCACTACAACATCGAGTCAGTCATCGATGAGAAGGTAGACTTTCTTATGACTACTTGAGGTGGTCACGCTCAGTGCCCTAGTTTTTTAACGAATATCTGTACTCTCGCTCTGGTGTCTCTACACCGTAGACTCAAGACTAATCTACTACAAAGAAGCGATTGTATACTAACCTTTTGGATCACTCACCATCCTCATGATGATCCTACGGTCAGAAGCATTTTATGAGTTAATAATGAAAATTCTTATCTTAAATTTTCAACTCTTGGAAATAAGAATTATCATTACCATTAACTCAAAGGATGTATCACAGACACTAAATACACATATATGATAGAAAATAATCCATTTTATTATTTATAGTTAAAATTATAATTTTGCCCATAGAACTGTATTGCAAGTGTCAGCCAATTCTGGCTTCTAGGGCACACATATCTAACACAGATTCTTCCTTTAAATGGATGCCTACGGGAGCCAAACTCCTTTTAGACTTCTTCCTCAGTCGGATGTCTACAGGTGTCAAACTTCTTCCAGATTTCTCCTTCAGACGGATGCGTATGGGAGCTGAACTCCTCCTAAACTTCTTCCTTAGTCGAATGTCTACAAGAGTCGAACTCCTTTCAGATTCATCCTTTAAATGGATGTCTACGGGAGCCGAACTCCTTTCGAACTTCTTCCTCAGTCGAATATCTATAGGAGCCAAACTTCTTCTAGATCTCTCCTTCAGATGGATGCCTATGAAAGTTGAACTCCTTCCAAACTTCTTCCTCAGTCAAGCTCGTACAGGAGTTGAACTTCTTCCGAACCCTTTCTTCAGTCAGATTTCTACAAGAGCTGAACTCCTTTCGGACTCCTCCTTTAGTCACATTTCTATAGGAGCCATACTCTTTTCAAACTCCTTCAGTCAAGTTTCTAAAGGAGCAAAACTCCTTCCAGACTTCTCCTTTAGTCAAGTTTCTATAGGAGCTGAACTCCTTTCGTATCTCTCCTTCGGTTGGATTTCTACAAGAGTCGAACTCCTTCCAAACTCCTCCTTCCGTCGAACTCCTTCAGGAGTCAAACTCCTCCCAAACTTCTTCTTCAGTCAGATTCATCCAGTGGATTGCTCCCAGATGATCTCCTCCAGACGTATTCCCTTCAGGAGTTTGAACTCCTTTAAAATTGATATATGTCGAAGTTCTTCACCAACCAATGCCTACTTCCTCCAAACTATGGCTATTAAATCTCGATGAATGATTGCTATCAGTCTGACGATGCCCCTCTCTTTGTAGCAAATCCCATGTGGCCCCAAGTGGCCCACTGTTGGATTGTTATGATTGTCACTATCAGTCTAACGACACCTTTCTCTCTATACTGAATCCCATGCGGTCCTGAGCGGCCCACTATCGGATGGTATCACTGTCACTATCAACCAAGCTTTGTCTATAAAAATGGATCCTCCAGATACATTTTCTCTAAGCTCTCTTCTCCTTTCCAAAATACTATCGAACTCTTTTCTGAGCACTACATTTTTGTTGGCTAGAAGAGCTAACTTGATCATCGGAGGGTTCTGCCGGAGCCACCACCACCGACTCCAAACGAAACTTTATTTTATAGGTCACCGATGGCAACCTCGTCTTCCTCGACTCTAGCTTGATCTGGCATCAACCAGATTCTGTAATAATAGTATTTTTAGTATTGTATGTGGATGACATTCTCTTAATTGAGAATGATATTTCTATATTGCAAGGAATAAAGGTCTAGCTATCATCATAGTTCTCTATGAAGGATCTAGAAGAAGCTTCCTACAACCTAGGGATGAAGATCTAAAGAGCTAGATCTAAAAGATTGCTTGGATTATCTCAGTTCATGTATATTAATACTATGCTGAAAGGTTTAGCATGAAAAATTTCAAGAAGGGCTATCTACCGATAGGCCATGAAATTTCTCTCTCGAAGAGAGATTATCCGACAACATCTCAAGAGAGAGAGCGTATGAGTAGAATTTCATATGCTTCGGTAGTGGATTCTATTATGTATGTGATGACGTGTACACAATCAGATGTGGCGTACTCATTAGGGTAGTGAATAGATACCAATTTAATCTAGGAAAGAAATACTGAAAGATTGTTAAAACCATCCTGAAGTATTTAAGAAATACTAAGGACCAGTGGCTTATTTATGGTGAGTCAAACTTGAGACTTATGGGATTTACAGACTCTAGTTTTCAGTTTGATCATGATGATAGCAAGAGTATGTTGGGATATGTGTTTATCCTTAATGGTGGTGCTATCTATTGAAAAGATTCTAAGCAGCACACCATGGCCGATCTAGTATGTGAGGTGAAATATGTTGCTGCATCAGATGCTGCCAAAGAAGCGGTGTGGCTAAAAAAGTTCATCACTGAGCTCAGAGTAGCACTCTCCTTTGATGGTCCAATTCTATTATTCTATGATAGCTCTGGAGCCATAGCTTAGGCGAAGAAATCAAAGGCACACCAGTGGACGAAGCATATTCTACACCACTTCCACCTTGTCCAGGAGATCGTGCATCAAGGTAACGTTGATCTTCATAAAATTGATGGAAAGAAGAACCTGGCCAATCCATTCATTAAAATCATTGTAGTAAAAAAGTTCGACGACTTCAAGTTGAAGATGGGTATATGATACTGCACCAATTGGCTTTAGGCCAAGTGGAAGATTGTTGGGAATAGTGATCCAAAGCCAATTATCAGCTTATTGATGGTTGAGCTATTTTATGTAATTATATATAAATTATTAATTAAATAAAATTATTCTAACTTTTTTATCATAATTTTTTTATCTTTTAATGAACTCCTTTCTGTTGTGATGAGGTCCTTAGGACTATTTAGAACTAGCAAACAAGGATTTATCGTTTAGTCCTTAAATATGTTCACAACCAAATGATACATTATTATCAAGGACAATAACATTTATCGAGTATAGATTATTATGTGCCATATAGGTTGGTTATCCTCTTAACCAAGAAGTGTGGAGACACTGATATAGCATGAAGGTGAGAAATAGGGATACATCTACATTGAATGTGACCGACTCCAGAGCTTTTCTACTATCAAGAATTACTCTGATGGAATATAGGAATAAGTATCCCTCTGACCTAAGATCATCACAGTGACTTCTAAGCAACTCACTATGCTTTGATGTTAGACTATCTAAATTTTTAATTCAGTGATGGAAGGTTTCTGAGTATAGTCAAGTACTTGAGGAGTTGGTGCGTGAGTCAAGATGGGATTGACCACTCCTGGACATAGGAACTATATTCAATAGTATTTTAATTTAGCAAAAGCCATGGCTAGGATAGTCCTAGTGAGGGGTCATAGGACTAATTGCTTTGAGACATGATTTGGATGTATTTTCTAGGGTTGATAGTTAAACCATGAGTCATCCTATGCATAGAGGTTAAAGGGATGAATTATGCAGTAACCATATTCACGTAGTTTTTGAATGTTGCAATTGCACTATTCAGCCTATCTGGACATTGAGTACCATTACTAGATGGTCACTTCAATTAGTACGAGAAATTGGTTTCGATGCTATCGGCTTAGGTTCAAATCTGTGGGGTCACACATAGTAGAGGTTTCTACATGATCTAATGGTTAATCAAGAGAAGTTTAATTAGTGATTTGATCACTAATTAATTTAATTTAATTGAGTGATTATTTTTGGATCAAGACCAATTGAATTGGATTCATTTGGATTTAACTCGATTAGGTTACAAGATGATCTAATTGTCAAGGAGGTTTAATTTCTGATTTAATCAGAAATTTGGCTTGATTAATTTTTAATTTGATCAAGATTTAACTAAGCCTAATTAAGTCTAAATAAGTTGGATTTAATCTGATCCAATTGGGCCTAACCAATTTAGATTGGATTGGTTCGATTGGAGGACAAACAATGAGATTAGTTAGACTAGTGTTCCCATGTGCCACATCACCATAATCTATGCCAAATCCTTCCTTCCCTAGAAAAGGTTTCTCATGAAGTTTTCCATGCAAGGGAGGGCCTGGTTTTTCCCTTCTCATGCACCTTATGGATTGGTTTGATCTGGTTACCAATTGAATTCGAATAAGATTTGAATTTGAATGGGTAACCACTTGATCTAACCCAACCCCTCATGCCTCCCATGTTTTGTGTGCTTCTATAAAATGCTGGATTTTATGGATGTGCGAAAGAGAGGAAGAGAGGAGAGAGGAACATCAAAAGGAGAGAAGAGAAAGTCTCTTCTTTGCATGCCTGAAAAAGGTAAAAGCCTAGCGCTAGAGTTTTGGGTGAGAGCATATCCTAGAATCTATCTAGAATTTAGGATTTAGATCTATGAGTTACGAGGGTCATGACTTCGTAGATCTAGGTGGTGAACCTCCTCAACTTTTTATCTACATTCATTGGGATCCGGAGCATCCGAAGATCTGGTGAAGAAGATCAAAAGAAGTTTGATCTAAATCAGTCGTTGAAGATTTCTACAGAGCTAGCACTCGAAAGGAACTGATCGAGATTAGGATCTCATGTGGATTACCCATGGAGGCTAGATGCATGTGTGGCTATATTGCGGCATTTAGAGCTAGCACTCGAAAGGAACTGATCGAGATTAGGATCTCATGTGGATTGCCCATGGAGGCTAGATGCATGTGTGGCTATATTGCGGCATTTAGATCTACACAGAGGAGATCAAATTATGGCATTCTTCTACTCGTGAAAAGATAACATGTTCTTAACACATAGAGCAGTAAAATAGTTTTATTGTTAATTCTATTTTTATTTTTAGATATGAATGCATATATAATATATTAGATCTTGTAGCGTATAGGATTTTCATATTAGAACTATAGCTTTTCATTATTAATATGATTAATAATATTATCCACTATGTATTTATCAAAATTTTTTTTTGAAAGTAGAGGTAGAAACCCTGCGTGCTCCCTTCAAGGACTTCATCACAACAGATAGGAGTTCATTAGAAGATGAAAAATTTATGATAAAAAAGCTAGAATAATTTTTATTTAATTAATAATTCATATATAATTATAAAAAAATAGCTCAATCATCAATAAGATGATGATTGGCTTTAGGACACTATTTCCAATAATCTCCCACTTGGCCTAAAGCCAATCATGTTAGGATTTGCACCTCGAATTCGATCCATAGCAAGAAGAGAATCAATTTTCAGCACAGCAATCGGATTGCCTTTGATATGCAGTCGAGCCAATTATGATACGCAGTTGAGCCAGCTCAGATTGAGATCAAGCCAGCTTGAACCACAGTCGAGCTAGTGTTGGGAATATGCGCTCTTCCCACACAAATCAGCATGGCAGTCGGTGATTAGCCAAGCAACAAGGAAGTACTTCATAGAGATTTATGTGGAAGCATGTTCAAATAAATCAAGGAATAGAGAAGAAGAGAAGAGGAGATTTTTGAAAGAAAAGAGCTTTTATTCAGTATATTTCAGCACTATTACAACCTTGACCTGTTTCTAGTATATATACTTTACAAAGGGTCAAGTCCAAGTTCATAGAAAACTCTTCAAACCCAAACAACCCAGGTACACAAAATAATAACCCACCAAAACTGAGCCAGCCCAATTTCAGATTGGGCTAGCTAACCTGCGATTGGGTCAGCTCAATCCCAGACTGAGCCAGTCCAGTTGTGTACCATGTCAATAGTCCAAAAATACTACTTTCTATCTAGATTTTTCTCTGAGACCTAGCCGACCTAGTCCTAGACTGAGCTAACCCAGTTCCCAATTGAGTCGGTTCAATCTCAGTGTGAGTTGACCTAGTTTCTGAACTTTGCTATTGAGACTGATTCTTCTTTCGGCTCGCTCCTATCTTCCCATGACCTATCTTCTCATGTTTTCAAGACTTGGGAGTGCCACTTCTAAGCTCATATTCTCCACCTTGGTGCTTCCAAGTCCTTGTGAACTCATTTCTTCTCAACAAACCCATTCGTGCCACACATCTCTGAAAGCTATCCCTAGGGAGTACCTTCATGAGTGCATCGGACTGATTCTTCTTGGTATGGATCTTCATCAGTTTCACTTCATCTTCCTCCACCAGCTCTCGATCCTGTGGTACCTCATGTCTATATGCTTTGTACTCTCATGATAGACTTGATTCTGTGCCAACAATAGAGTACTTTGACTATTATTGAATAGTGTAACCTTGCTCTACTCCACCCCCAACTCATCAATCAGCCTTCTAAGCCAAAGGGCTTCCTTTGCAGCCTCCGTTATCCCAATGTACTCGATCTCTATGGTAGACAAGACCGTGATTGATTGAAGGCTTGATCTCTGATAAGTATCATAAATTCATCAATAAAAGTATTAATTTATTAATTAATTTATATTAATTTTTAATAATTAATGATCAATTTATATATAATTTTTGAGAAATTCATATTTTTATTAATTAAAAAATAATTAAAAAATAATAAAATTTAGAAAATAAAATTTTACAATCAATGAAAAGAGCTCATTTTCTTGATCATAACAAAATAAATTTGGAGCAAAATAGAGCTAAAATAAAAAAGATATAAATTTCTAAAGAAATAAAATAAAAAAAATTAAATGAAAAAATAACATACGGCTTAAACGGCTCAAGCCGCCACGCCGCAGTAGCCGACGCAACCAAACGCGTCGAGTCAAGCCGACCAAGCCGGCGCACCAAGCCATCCAAGCTAGTCGACTCAAGCCCAGAAGCCATCAGCCTATCTACAGAATAGTATGGACCGCCAGCTTAACAGACACCGACGAATGAGAGCCTACCACGTGGTGGACCTAGACCCCTAAAGGGTTTACAGAAAATTCATCGTGGCTCATAGGGCATTTTGGTCTTTTCATCTGTTAATAGAAGGTGCTGATTGGTTGTGGTGCATGATGCAGCGAGTCCATGCAGTCCATGGGAATAGTAAATGCACGATCATGCGATGGTGGTTGTTTGCGGTTAGGATCGGACGGTCAATTTTTTTTTCGATTGCTGATTTCACTTGGATCACCATCGAACGGCAGCGCCTGATTCCATCTTCGATCCAACGGTCCAGAAGGCTCCCGATAGCGATCAAACTCTCAGGCGCATGATCAATGGCTTAAATTCCTCCATCAAGCGTGATCTAATGGTCAGAAATTAATCCGACTTGATCTAGGCCATTACACGTCTATTTTTGGTATTTTTGGAAGCATCTGATCACCATCCAACGGCCAAAATTAAAAGAGCTCAATAGGGGCTATTTTAATCCAAATTTCACTTGGATTTCTTTCTATTTTCATGATTAAAACAATCCTTAGTCCCACATTGCCTCCACAAAAAAATATCTAGCCTCCCTAGCTCTATAAAAAAGACTCAGGCCTTCAAAAATCAACATCTCCGATCAAGGTGAAGCTTTGGTATAGGGTGAAGCCAGGCTATGGGTTAATGGCTGCTTCAAAGCAATTGGTGCCAAGAAGAAGAGCGAGGCTTCTACACCATCTTTCCACCAATGTCGATCCAAGATCAAAGATTAGCCTATTTTATTTTTTTTATTTTATGTATTTAAATTAGGATCTTTTTAATGTAATATTTATTTTTATGCTCTTTAATTTCACATTCTTTTTGTAATTTAATTTTTGCACTTTAAATTATTACTTTTTATTTTATTGCAAGTAGATGCTAAGATCTAACTAGTAGATCTTAGTACCAAGTTTAAATTCCTGCACCTTTTAATTTCTGCTTTTTTTTTTCGACTTCACTTTTGATCCCAAAACTCTTCTCTTTTCTTTTTCTTTTGTAAAATCAAAGATTTCACATCTAAAAACACTACGTTCTCTGTGGATTCGACCCGACTCACTGCTATCTATGGATTTTTAATTATTTTAAGAAGTCGAATTAAACTGATAAACATGGTATCTTAACGACAACATCGCGTTCCTATCAAATTTTTGGCGTTGTTGCCAGAGAAGGCATGGACATTAAATTTTTGATATCTTTGATTTTTTTATAAATAAATTATAAATAAAATTTTTATTTTTTTAAAATATTACTCACTAATTTTTTTATATTTATTTTGTAGAGAAAAAGAGAAAAGGAAGAAAGCATCTAATTTTGGTGAGATCAATCCTAACCCTAGTCTTCTTTTCTTTTTATTTATTTATTTACTTATTTTATTTTTAAATTAATTTTAAAAAATATTTATTTAAATCTAATTAAAAATCTCATGACAAGATTAGAAATTTTAACTGCTTAGAGCATGCATCATATTAGTTTTATTTTTATTTTTTTTATTTTTTTGGTGATTGCTGGAGGCAAGGTATGCCTTTCAGAATTCAATTAGTTGCATACATCTAGTTTAAGTTGCATAGAACCCTTTGATTGAAAATTTTGTGTGCATATTTATCTTTAAATCAAATTAAGGGCACAACCCAATTAAACAATATAAAGTGAGGATTTGATCACCCTTTCTTGGCCCACAAACAATCAACCAGCATCCTACATTAACCTAAGCTTTTAATTTTAAAATTAATTAGACATCAACCCTAGGAACTCGAGCTCAATAGGATAAGAAACCCTAAGAGTTGAACTAGATTAGGGTTAGTCAATTTGACTGGTGTCTAGGAAAGTGGTTCAGAGATGACTGAGCCCGAAGGAAGGTGGTTTCTAATTGGCTCCGTTAACTTACCTGGCCAAGCATAATTGATGTCTAAGGCAAGCAATGGAGGGACTCCCACCGATCTTATACTTACCTGGCTAGTTGATTGGCTAATTCTATACTTGAAGGGCTTGAAGGTGACCTTGGCAATTAGGAGCTGTCTAGATCTAGGACAACCTTTAGTCAGGATTGATTGATCAACTTGATTGCTAACCAATATCAAACCTAATTAAACCAAATTTTTTTCTCTTTTCTTAGTTCTAGAACTCCTTAGGACCTCTTCTTTAGAACTCTTCTTTCTTTCTTCTTCTTTCTCTTATAAAAATAAAATAAAATAAAAATTAAATTTAACTAACTAAAAAAATATTTAAAATAATTATTAAATTAAATTAATAAATAAAATAATTAATTTTTAATATAATAAAATAATAAAAAATATAAAAAAATTCTAAAAATTTTTTTTGAATGACATGTTAGGGTTATACTAGTGCATGCACGGTAGAAAATCACTTTACCTGATCTAGTTGAACTCAACCATAAAATTAAAAGGCTGAATTGTATTAAATCCGATAACCCAATGGCTAAAAATTTTAGAGAACCACCTAAGCAGATGAAGGAATATTTTATTTCTTCCACCTATAACCCATCGACTTGTATTCAATTACCTGAAATTCATGCTACTCACTATGAGATCAAGCCAACTACAATCTAGATGCTTCCATCTTTTTATGGAAACACCAATGAAGATCCTTATAAACATCTAGATGAATTCTTAGAAATCTGCTCTACGATGAGAATTCAAAATTTAACTAATGATGCCCTTAGACTAATTTTATTTTCTTTATCATTAAAAGATAAAGCCAAGTACTGGCTTTGGACAATAGGGAGATCAATTAAAACTTGGGCTGACTTGCAAAGTAAATTTCTTAAAAAAATTTACCCCATAGGCCGAACCAATACTATGAGGCGAGCTATCACTGGATTTGCTCAACTTCCAGAGAAACAGATTCACGAGTCATGGGAGAGACTTAAGAAACTTCTTAAAAAATGCCCACACCATGATCTGTCTAAGTGGCAAATAGTTCAAGCTTTCTATGAGGGTTTAGGAGACCAATACAAATAGATAGTAGATGCATCCTGTGGAGGTGCATTCATGAACAAGAGTGAGGACGAAGCCTATACCTTATTTGAAATCCTGAGTGAAAACTCAATTAACCATGCTTCATTGTCTTTCCACCAAACCTGGGCAGGAATCCAAGAATTTAAACATCTAGAATCTAGTCATAAGACTGATTTAAATTTGATAAATAAAATGGATTTTCTTGCTCAGAAATTAGATGAAGTCCTAACCCTAGGTCAACAATCTCCTGCATAATTCACATTATCTTCTAATTATTAGGAGATTTGTTCAATCTGTGCTAGCCCAACCCATCATGTGAGTGAATGTCCTATGACTGCACAGTTTCCACCTTTTATCCAAGAACAAGTCCAAGCTGCTAAAGACTACTCCAAGTCGGTTAATGATCCATTTTCAAATTCATATAACCAATATTGGAGTAACTATAATTTTTCTTGGACATCTCAACAGACTCAGGCTCAGACCCAAATTTCATCGGTACAAAATTATCAAAATAAATCTCAATACCAAAATTATGCCTATAATAATGGTCAGCCTAGTCAGTTTACCCAGCCATCATATTACAATCATTCCTACCCACCTCCTCAACTGACCAATCCAGTTGATGATAGATTTAACCAACTTCAATAATTAATTCTAACTCAACAACAATCTATCACCAAGCTAGAAGCCCAACTAGGTTAATTAGTTGAATCTAACATAAGGAGAGAACTAGATCAACTACCGAACCTACCAATTTCAAACAACCCATCTAATGTCCACCAACCACCTGGACTAAGTTATCAATTTAATATCATACTTAAGAATCCCCAATTTGAGAGTACCAAAGTAATTCCTGAACTTAAAAGCCATAGAATTCTCATGGACCCATACCAACACCAGGTGAGAGAGGCTAGTACTGATGCTAGTCAAAATAAAAATTTAGAGGAATTGATTAGTACTGAGACTAACCACATAGAAGAATCCGAGTTAGAAATTAGTACTGATGCTACTTCCAGTTTAAATGAGATAGAAGTAGGGAGAAAGAGAATAGATGATTTACCCGAGACTTATAAATCTAATGTCCTACTCTCTTCAATCCTAGAAGTCGGTTCTTCTTACAAAAATTAAGAGGCATGTAATAAAGAGTCAACGAAGTTGTTTAAGCAAGATCGCATTAATTTACCTCCAGAATTAAAACCATCTTTAGTAACCATTCCAGCACCCATTGAATCAAACTTGACTCCTAATACAAAAACTCCATTCATGAGTATTTTAGAAAAATAAATAGAAAAAATTCTTAATAAACATGGGTCTGAGAATGGGATCACAAATTATATCCCTAAAATTAATAATGATTATATCAATAATGGGATTATAAATCAACTTTCTGAGATTGGCAATCCAAAACCATTAAAATTTGTCAATTCAATATTTGACACAGGATAGTAAGCTGCATTATGTCCGACTGAAGATGCTAAACTTAGCACTTATTGGAAGGCAACCCAATATTTAGTTTTTATCTAATTTATCTTTTTAGTTTATTTTCTTTTTAGGATAATTTGAATAAGTTGGAGGGAGAGCCCAGTTTTTAAAGGCATGTGCTGGACCAAAAATATAGTCAGGTGTATTCTTTCATGTTCTTTATTATATCCTTTATTTTTTTCTTCTCCATTGAGGATAATGTTGATTAAGTTAGGGGGAGAAAAATAAAAATTTTAAAATATTAAGTCCTCAAAAAAGTTAGTATTTAGTATTTAGATACCTGATTATGCTTAAGAATCGAATTAAACTAAGCATTTTTAAAAAAAAATTGATGCACAGATCAGAGAATCTGTGAGATATTGAGGAATCAAGTATTAAGAAAATTCAATAAAAAGTTAAGTCTAGAACATAAAATTTTTTTTCTTAAAGCATTTCTAATTATTTCTACTAGCATCAAAGAAAAGTCTACTTTTTATAGGCTTATGTAGGGTAACTATACATTTCTTCATATAATAAATTTATTTTAATAAAATAGTTTCCAAGTACTTCTCACTAAGTAATCGGGCCTCTTTACCTAAGCAAGCATTGAGTTTCGCATCAAAAGGTGGGAAGGGCAAAGAAGCTCATTGTAAAGCTAGTCTTAACTTGCAGCTTATTTGATTCGAGCTAGTAAGCCCGAGGGGTATTCTATACCTAGTGCCCTAAAGCCAACTAGTTTGGGAGTCATTGACCCAAGACTCGCTACATGAATCAAATAGAAAGCTTAAAAGGTTAAGACACTCAATAGTGGTACAATGTTAAAAATAAATCAAAAAAAAACACTGATTTCCCACTGAGTAATCGGGTCCCGTTGTCTAAGTGAGCAATGATATTCGCATCAAAAAGTGAGCAATGTGAAAATAAAAATTAATAAATGAAGGATGGAAGTAGCAATACACTTGTCTATATGAAAGTTTAGACAAATCAAAGATAAAGGTGGGATAATTTAGAATAAGTTCAAAAAAATTTAATGCTCTTTACTTAATTTTTCTATTGATAAGTATTAATACCCCAATGATATGTCTCACTTAAGCTCTACTAAATATCAATGGTTATTTTGAAAACTGCTTAGGTAAAATTCGAAACTCTAAAGTTAAAAAGATATTTAAAACTAAATTCTTTCTTTACTCGAGGATGAGCAAAGCTTAAGTTAGGGGATGTGATAAGTATCATAAATTTACCAATAAAAGTATTAATTTATTAATTAATATATATAAATTTTTAAGAATTAATGATCAATTTATATATAATTTTTGAGAAATTCATATTTTTATTAATTAAAAAATTAATTAAAAAATAATAAAAATTAAAAAATAAAATTTTATATTCAATGGAAAGAGCTCATTTTTTTGATCATAACGAAATAAGTTTAGAGCAAAATGGAGCTAAAATAGAAAAGATATGAATTTCTAAAGAAATAAAATAAAATAAATTTAAATGAAAAAATAACATACAGTTCAAACAGCTTAAGCCACCACGCCGCAGCAGCCGGCGCATCCAAATGCGCCGAGTCAAGCCGACCAAGCTAGCGTGCCAAGCCATCCAAGTTAGCCGACTCAAGCCCATAAGCCATCAGTCAGTCTATAGAATAGTATCATGGATTAGGATTTTTTTGTAGGGACACCAGGGAGAGTCACAGTTCAGGTGGAGGATGGTTCTCCAGGAGCAACTAAAGTGATGGCTGGTGTAGAGAAAGAAGAGAAGGACTAAGATAGAATTTTCTAGGGTTCAATCGCTAGTGTCAGAAGAGTTGGATGAGCTCTTGGGTTTCGGAGATGCCCGTGGGTTGCAGATGTATCCAAGATAGCTTTAAAGGGGTCCGTAAAGCATGGAGGGTTCGAAGGGGCAGCGACGGTATTTGGGGTGCAGTAGCAGGCTCAATAGTGCAGCGTTGAGTGGTTAGCCTTGAGGGACTCATGATAGACTCGACTTCTATGGCATCAGATGGACTTCAAATATAGATGGAGCTCCGGAGAGGTGGCTTCATAATTAGAGAGAAATTTGACATGAGTTCAGAGCAGAGGGGTACGGAAGGATCGATATCCTTGCACTAGCATCGGAGATGCACAGTTCCAGGTGGAGCAGCATGTGCAAGAGGATAGGCGTAGTTCTAAGAAGATCATGTCAGCATTTGTAGTGAGTGCCGGTACAGGATTGTTGCGAGTTCTCCAAGAAAGTCCAGAAAAAGTGATGTAGATGCTAAGCAAAAGGAATCCTACAATTTTGGAGTGGTGCAAAGGTGCAAGCATAGGTCTTTAGTGGTGGAGGCGGTCATCCCAAAGGCCTCAAGGATGCATAATAGCTGAAGAGGATTAATGGAGGCGATGATTGCACAAGGGGCTGTCGAGTGCACAGGGATAGTGGGATCCTGTAGGAGGTCATTATCGAGAGGTTTGCCAAGGCTTGGGGGCACCAAGGTGGAGATTGTGAAGATTTGTGATACTCCCAAGCCTTGGGAGGCCACGGGAGGAGTCAGAGGGTTGGCTCCAAAGATTTTAGGGGCTTGATTGGTGCTTCGGAGACCTGGGACACAAGGTGAAACATGGAACCAAAGTCAGAGAATTAAGACTGTAGAAAAGTGATTTTCTGTAGGTTAGTCGGCTCAGTCCAAAATTGGATCGGCTAAGTCTTAGAGCACAGGCAAAATAGAGAGCTGTGTATTCGGGACTGCTGGCACGGCAAAGAATTGGGTCGGCTCAGTTTTGGACTGAGCCGATCCAGTGGAACTTAGTCGGCTCAGTGCTGAGACTAAGCCGACTCAATGCGCGGGCAGAGTTATGCGAGGATCTATTTTGGGCTAGGGTCTGGGATGATCCTAGGGGTCTTAAGGTCTGGTTTGAGAGGTCTTAAGGGGGCTAATTCATATATGGATCGGGTCTAGATCTAGAGGATGAGAGCATGGGAGACATGGGTGTACATGGGCTCGGTGAGTGCTTTCATGTATTGGGTTAGTCAGAGAGTTTTTTGGTCGGGCCTAATGGCTATATATAAATACATAGGTTGTAATAGGGTTTCATTAAGGCTATGAATGCTGTGGAATACAGATCTTTTCATCCTCAACTCTCTTCTTCTCTTCTTCCTAGAGTTGCCACCCTAGGGTTCTTGAAGAAGCCCTAGAGAAGGAGGCATCTCCCTCAAGCCCAAGGAGGGAGGCACCCCATCACAGCTTCAGGGTAGAGGATCGGTGGTGTGCTGCCCATAGAGAACATCATAGGTTCCTTCAGATCCGTGCTAAAGATCAGAGGCTTCCGCAATATGGTATCGAAGCTTGTGATGCCAAGGATGATTGACATTCGAGTAATATCATGAAACATCAATTGGTATCAGGGAGAGGTGATGCCAATTGGTGCGCTTACATGTGGAGTAGGAGTGGGTTGGTAGAGTAGCAGTAGCAGCCTAGGCAGCGGCCAGAGCTTCGGTAGAGTGCTCAAGGGGTCTCCTTGTGTGTGAGAGAGAGAGCATTGTGAGTGAATTATTTTGTACTTCTTGTTGAGAAAGAAGGATTGATGTATGACAATTGAAAGGGTGTGATCTTCTTTTGTAATTTTTTCTTTTCTCATAATATAGCTTGCATGTCTCGTGGAGATAAGTCTTGATAGAACCAGATCTAGGGTTTCAGGACTAGATCTTAAAACTTTTTCAAGATTAGGCAGCGGAAGACTAAAATTAATCAAAATTAATTTTAAATTCTAGAAAATATCCTAGATCTAAGATCTATTATATGATCATGGCATGTTATTAAATCAAAAATTTAAAATCTAAAGAAGAAACTAAAATATATTGATCACATCAACATGTATATACACTACATCTAATATAGGTATAAAAATAATAGATCGGATCTATTACCTCTATAAGTTAGATATTCAAACTTGCTGATCCGGACTTGAGGATGGTATTGCGAACAGCACATGCGTCCAGCCTCTAGGTGTCATCCACACGAGCCCATGATCACGATCAGAAGTCTAGATGCTGGAAATCAGCACAGTATGCTAGTACTGTGCTGATCCTTCTTTGATGATCGATCTAGAACCATCTTCTTCAAATCTTAGACTCTCCAATTTTTAGAAGGAAGTAAAAGAGATTTTGAACCTGATACACTTCTCAAAAATCTCTAAAGAAGGATGAAGAGATCAAAGAAAATATCCTAGAAGAAGAACCCTTCTTCTTCTTCTTTGTTCTCTTAACTAGACAACTAGATTGGTGTCTATGAAATCCCTTTTCCCCAATAATCTTTCTCCTTGATTTTCACACACCTCGAAGATCTCTTAATGGTCTAGAATTTATTCAAAAATCAGCTCAAAATTCATCCTATATAGAGAGATATAGAGGAGTCCTTGTCTAGGTCAAATACCTAGAAAAGAAATATCCAAATTGGGCAAGACAAGGGGCGCCCAACTCTTAGGCGCCCCCTTCTTTTCTACTATGGACCATTAGGTTTTGTCATTCAAAAACTCCTCTAAAAGCCACAAAAATTCTAGAAAAAATTTGAGTGGAATTGGTGCACTATAAGAAGAGTTTTGGTTTCCTAAAACTCTATCTCATAGAATTTGAAATCAAAACCAATTCCTACTTTGACTTGGTCCATACTTAATTGACCGTATAAGAAAGAGGAGGACTTTGGGACATGGTGGGCTTCTCTTAGGCATGGAGAATTCATGCAAAATCAAAGGAGGTGTGAAGGATGGGCGTTGGGACTAAGGTGGCACAAGGAAGGAAGTTCTTAGTCGTACAAGAATTCTTATTTTGCCTTGGTCTAACATGATTTTTCAAATTAAATTAAATCAGAATTAATTCAACCTAATTAAATTAGGTTCTAAATTAATTAAGAACTTAATTAAATTAGATTAAATTAGATTTAATTTTGATTTAATTTTTTAATCAAATTAGAAAATTGGGTTGACTCAAGTCCTAATTGAACTAGGACTAGTTCTTCCTTGCACTTGGCTTATCCAATAAACCAATTGAACTTGATCTAATTGAAAGAAAAAACCTATTTTCTGGATCAGGTTCGTTCAGATTTGATTGGATCAGGAGAGATATTTCAAAAATTTTGCTCTAAGATCCTAATCAGATTTGAGACTCCTCAAATCTGATCTTATTGATCTGATAATAAAAATAAAATAAAAATAAAAATTAAATCTAATTTAATTATATCTTTATTTTGGATAATCCAATTATCCTATGATGATGCCGATGTTTTTCTGAGGTTCTGGATGTAGCCATGCAAGCACCTAGCCTCTATCGGTATCCACTCGGGCAGGATCTAGAGATCTTCTCTTTCTTAATCAATCCTTCAAAAATTAGATATAGATCTGATCTTGAAGATCTTCAAAACTCCTTTTGAAGAACTATCATTGTCTCCTACAGTAGTGTTGTCTTCTTCCTTTTCTAGCACCTTTCACTTGCTTGGATCGCATCTTATTCATGCCCAAAACCCCTTGAGCGTGAAGAGGAGAGAGAGGACTAGAGGGTGGCATGGAGAAGGAGGGAGAGAGGCTTTGTGGCATGGGCAAAAGGTAGAAGCATTAAAAATCTAGGCGCAGATAGGGTTTATATAGATCCTACTGTGCCATGCAGTGCCACATCATCCTGGCCAATCATGACCCTTTGAGCAATCAGATCTAAATCTAATTGATGGGATGACATCATCTAATCCAATCAGATGAGGGACCGTCAAAATCCTCTTTAGGTGGCGCCAAGACTAGGTCAAACAAGAGTTCTTGGCGCCATAGAGTTTAATTCCCTAAAGCAACCCTGGAGTCGTATCTGTATGGGCTCCTCCTTTATCATCATAGGGCGCATGCCTCCCTAGGCATGCGCCCTCTTCCTATCTGCATTTAGCAAGTTGACAAGGCCCTAAGTAGTCTCTTATAGGAGCATGACATATGGGCAGATGTACAAGTGTCCAGGGTCAATATTTGACCAATGTCCGAAAACAGGAATTAGTAGGTGACCAAAAATGGTAGACATTGTCTTAAATTTATCTCATAAATTAAAACAATCCTTTTCTGATCTGGACAAGCTCTAGTCAGACCAAATAAAGATTTTTGTGTAAGTCCAAACACATTTGGCTCAATCGAGACAAGCTTTAATGATTATTAAAGGAGAACATTAGGCTCAATTATGTGCTAGCACGATTTTCTTGAACCTAATTGAATCTTATTCAAATCAATTAAATTGGGTTAGTCCAATTGATGACATCCAGATTCAAAGCCTTGTTTGTGTGATCCAGTTAGGTTCAGTTCTGCATAGTTATGGAATATATCACGATCTCTATCATCGACATCATCGAAACACCTTTCGATGGATCAGAGCTTTTCTGATTCAGACAACTAGTATGATCGATCATCCAAATCATTCTAATTGCTCTTAAAATCTATCAGTGACACCTAGAAGTATATGGTGGCAATCCATCGAAACTGAAAGCGAACCTCTCAGTGCAGTTACCTGCATGATTAGGTTCCTCTATCTTGAGACCCAATCGGATTAGGTTTAAGATGATCTCGTCAAACTCTAATATCCGTCATATGAATTAATCATTCGATTCAAGTTCAATGTAAAAATCCTAATAAAAACTCTTCCAATTATTTCACTCTATCATGGTCATGGGCTTATGGACTTGATTCTCATGATCATCATAGGGCTGCTCCTCATCTAATGAGATAGATAGATCCCCTATTAGTGCAATCCAATTTCTACAATGAACATGCTATAGCCAACATACACCTCAGAATTTTGAATAGCTAGAAGACCAAGTTATGGTGTAGTCAAACTATAACTCCCTTAAGGTGAACTATCGATGCACCTCAGATCAAATAACTAGACACACCACTACAACTTTGAGCCAGTCATCGATGAGAAGATAGACTTCCTCATGACTCACGTGATAAGTACCATAAATTCATCAATAAAAGTATTAATTTATCAATTAATTCATATTAATTTTTAAAAATTAATAATTAATTGATACATATTTTTGAGAAATTCATATTTTTATTAATTAAAAAAATTAAATAAAAAATTAAAAAAATTATTATCAATGGAAAGAAATTATTTTTTCGATCATAATGAAATAAGTTTCAAGCAAAATAGAGCTAAAATGTAGAAGATATGAATTTCTAAAGAAATAAAATAAATAAAAATTAAATAAAAAATAACATACGGCTCAATCGGCTCAAGTCGCTGCGCCATATCAGCCGGCACATCCAAACGCACCAAGCCAAGCTAACAAACCCAGCGATGCTAGCCGACTCAGCCATGGAAACCATCAGTCGGTCCATGATCTAGGCGTGGACCGCCTGCTCAGTAGAAACTGGAGAATCATGGAGTGACACATGGTGGACCTAGACCCTTAAAGGATTTACAAAAAGTCTATCATGGCTCACAGGGCATTTTGAACTTTTCACTCGATGATAAGAGGTGCTGATTCATTACGGTGTGCGGTGCAGTTGATTCATGCGGTCTATAGGAATAGTAAAGGCATGATCGGATGGATCCGATTGATTGCGATCAAGATCGGATGGTGGAGGTAATTTCCTACTTTGATTCAGCTACAGATTTCATGCGGATCACCATCAGATGGCAGTGCTCACATCTAACTCAAATCCAACGATCCAGAATGCTTCCAATGGTGATCAGGACTCCTAACAAGCAATCAGCAGCCAAATTTTCTCCATCAATGCACGATCAATGGTCAAAATTGAATCCAACCTAATCTGGATCGATACACATAAAATTTTGATGATTTTTGGTTCGTTAGACTCCTATTAAACGGCTAAATTTCACCAGACTTCACCAAATTTGTCTTAAAGCTATTTTCATCCAAATTTTACTCAGATTTCTTCCTATTTTGATGATTAAAAAGGCTCGTTATCCAACATTGCCTAGAAAAAAATCCTTCACTCCTCCTAGCTCTATAAATAAGACCCCAGACTTCCAAAATTCATAATCTTTGGTCAAGGTGAAGCTTTGGTATAGGGTAGATCCAGACTTTAGATTAGATGCTGCTTTAAAGCAACGGGTGCCAAGAAGAAGAGCTTGGCTTCTACACCATCTTTCTACCAATGTCGATCCAAGATTAGAGATTAGCCTATTTTATTTATTTCTTTTATGTATTTAAATTATGAACCTTTTAATTAATATAATATTTATTTTTATGCACTTTAATTTCATGCTCTTTATTTTTATTGCAATTTAATTTCTACACTTTAATTATTACTTTTTATTTTATTACAAGTAGATGCTAAGATCTAACTAGTAGATCTTAGTACCAAGTTTAAATTTCTGCATCTTTTAATTTTTGCCTTTTATTTTCTGACTTCACTTTTGATTTCAAAACTTTTTTCTTTTCTTTTATTTTAAAAAATCAAAGATTTCAAAACTAAAACACTACCTTCTCTGTGGATTCGATCCGACTCACTTCTATCTATGTATTTTTAGTTATTTTAAGAAGTCAGATTAAATTGATAAATATGGTATCTTAACGATAACATCATGTTCTTATCAAGTTTTTGGCATCGTTGTCGGGAAAGGATTTGATGCTATTTTTTATTGATTTTTTTGATTTTTTTAAATTAATTATTAATGAAATTTTAATTTTTTTAATTTTTAATAAATATTGCTTACTAACTTTTTCTTTTTTATTTTGTAGAAAAAAAGAAACAAAGAAAGCAAAAAGATTAGGACAAGAAGGAAGCTTCTAATCCTGCTTGGTGAGATCAATCCTAACCCTAATCTTTTTCTCTTTTTATTTATTTATTTATTTTATTTTTAAATTAAATTTAAAAAAATATATCCACTTAAAACTAATTAAAAATCTCATGATAAGATTAGAAATCCTAACTACTTAGAGCATGCAACATATTAGTTTTATTTTTATTTTATTTTTTTTGATGATCACTGGAGACAATGTAAGCTCTTAAGTTTAATCAATTTCATGCATCTACTTTAGTTGCATAGAATCTCTTGTTGAAAGTGATTGTGCATATGCATCATTAAATCAAATTAAGGGCAACACCCAATTAAACAAGATAAGATGGAGATTTGATCATCCTTCCTTGGCCCACAAACAACCAACCAGCATCCTGCATTGACCTAAGCCTTTAATTTTAAAATCAATTAGACATCAGCCCTAGGAGCTCGAGCTCAATAGGATAAGGAACCCTAAGAGTTGAACCAGGTTAGGATTAGTCAATTTGACTGATGTCTAGAAAAGTGGTTCAGGAACGACTGGGCTTGAAGGAAGGTAGTTTCTAATTGATTTTATTAGCTTACTGACCAAGCATAATTGGTGTCTAAGACAAGCAATGGGGAGACTCCCACCAATCTTATACTTATCTAGTCAGTTGATTGACTGATCTTATACTTAGAGGGTTTGAAGGTGACCTCGGTAGTTAGGAGCTATCTAGATCTAGAATAATCCTTAGTCAGGATTGATTGACCAACTTGATTGCTAACCAATATTATCACTAATAAAAACTAATTCTTCTCTCTCTTCTTAGCTCTAGGACTCCTTAGGACCTCTTCTTTAGAACTTTTATTTCTTTCTTCTTTTTTCTCTTCAAAAATAAAATAAAATAAAATAAAAATTAAATTAAATTAAACTAACTAAAAAATATTTAAAATAATAATTAAATTAAATTAAATTAAATTTAAAATAATAATTAAAATAATTTTAAAAAAATTAAAAAAAATTAATTTTTAAATCATACATTAGGGTTACACTAATACATGCATGGTAGAAAATTGGTTTTTTTGATTTAGTTGAACTTAATTGATTGGTTGATTCATATTAAACCTGATAATCAAATGGCTGATCTGAACCTAATAGTCTAGAAATTAGATGAAGTTAATCTTCTTGCCCAAAAATTAGATCAACTCCTAACCCTAGGTCAACAATCTCTTGCACAATTCATATCACCTTCTAATTATCAAGAGTTTTATTCTATTTATGCTAGCCCAATCCATCATATGAATGAATGTCCTATTGCTGCATAGTTTTCATATTTTATCCAAGAACAAGTTCAAGCTACTCAAGATTACGCCAAATTGATTAATGACTTATTTTTAAATTCATATAATCCAGATTGGAGCAACCACCATAATTTTTCTTGGACATCCCAACAGACTCAGGCTTAGACCCAAATTTCACCTATCCAAAACTATCAAAATAAGCCCCAATACCAAAACTATGCTTATAATAATGGTTAGCCTAGTCAATTTACCCAGCCATCATATAACAATCAGCTATCATACTCACCTCCTCAATAGACTAATCTAGCTCACGATAGATTTAATCAATTTCAATAATTAATTTTGAATCAACAACAATCGATCTTGACTCAACAAGAATCTATCGCCAAGCTAGAAGCTTAAATAGGATAATTAGTTGAGTCTAACATGAGGAGAGAACTAGATCAACTATCGAGCCAACCAATTTCAAACAATCCACCTAATGTCCACCAACCATCTGGACCAAGTTATCAATTTAATGTCTCACTTAATAATCTCCAATTTGAGAATGCCAAAGTAATTCCTGAACATAAAAGCTATAGAATTTTTATGAACCCATACCAAGATCAGGTAAGAGAAGCTAGTACTGATGCTAGCTAAAATAAAAATTTAGAGGAATAGGTTAGTACTGAGACTAACCACATAGAAGAATCTAAGCTCAAAACTAGTACTGATGTTGGTTCAGTTTAAATGAGATAAACATAGAAAAAAAGAGAATAGATGATTTATCCGAGACTTATAAACCTAATATCCTATTACCTTCAACCCTAGAAGCCAATTTTTCTTATAAAAATCAAGAGGCATGTAATGAAGTGTTAATAGAGTTGTTTAAGCTAGATCATATTAATTTACCTTTAGAATTAAATCTGCCTTCAGACACCCTTCCAGTACCCAATGCATTAAACTTAACTCGTAATTCAAAAACTCAATTCATGAGTATTTTAGAAGAATAAATAGAAAAAATTCTTAGTAAACATAGGTCTGAGAATGGGGTCACAAATTATGTTCTCCTAATTAACAATGAATATATCAATAATGAAATTATAAATCAACTTTCTGAGATTGGCAATACAAAACCATTGAAATTTGTTAATTCAATATTTGACACAGGATAGTAAGCTGCATTGTGTCTGGCTGAAGATGGTAAACTTAGCGCTTGTTGGAAGACAAACCAATATCTAATTTTTTTCATCTAATTTATCTTTTTAGTTTATTTTTTTTAGAACATGTTGAATAAGTTGGAGGGAGAATCCAAATTCTCAAAGGCATGTGCTGGACCAAAAATATACTAAGTCAGGTGTATTCTTTCATATTCTTTATTACACCTTTTATTTTTTCTTCTCCATTGAGGATAATGTCGATTAAGTTGGAGGGAGAAAAAATAAAAATTTTAAAATTTTTAAGTTCTCAAAAAAGTTAGTATTTAAATACCTAATTATGCTTAAAAATTAAATTAAACTAAGCATTTTTAAAAAAAAATTGATGCATAGATCAGAAAATCTGTGAGATGTTGAGAGATCAAGTATTAAGAAAATCTAATAAAGAGTTAAGTCTAAAACATAAAAACTTTTTCCTTTGAGCATTTTTAATTTTTTCTACTAGCATCAAAGAAAAGTTTATTTTTTATGAGCTTGTGTAGGGTAACTATATATTTCTTCATATAAAAAATTAAATAAAATAGTTTCTAAGTACTTCTCACTAAGTAACCGAACCTCTTTGCCTAAGCAAGCATTGAGTTTCGCATCAAAAGGTGGGAAGGGTAAAGAAGCTTATTGTAAAGCTAGTTTTAACTCGTAGCCTATTTGATTCGAGCTAGTAAGTCTGAGGGGTATTCTATACCTAGTGCCCTAAGACCAACTGGTTTGAAAGTCATAGGCCCAAGACTTACTATATGGATCAAATAGAAAGCTTAAGGAATTAAGACACTCAATAGTAGTACAATGTTAAAAAAAATAAAAAATAATAATAATAATAAAAATATTGATTTTCCATTGAGAAATCGAATCCCATTGCCTAAGTAAGCAATGATATCCACATCAAAAAGTGGATAATGTAAAAATAAAAATCAATAAATGAAGGGCGAAAGTAGCAATACACTTGCCTATATGAAAGTTTAGACAATTCAACGATAAAGATAGGATAATTTAGAAAAAGTTCAGAAAAGATTTAATGTTCTTTACTTAATTTTTTTATTGATAACTATTAATATCCTAATGATATGTCCCACTTAAGCTCTACTGAATATCAATGGCCATTTTGAAAACTGCTTAGGTAAAATTCGAAACTCTAAAGTTAAAAGATATTTAAAACTAAATTCTTTCTTTACTCGAGGACGAGCAAAGCTTATGTTGGAGGGTACAATAAGTACCATAAATTTATCAATAAAAATATTAATTTATCAATTAATTCAAATTAACATTTAAAAATTAATAATTAATTGATACATATTTTTAAAAAATTCATATTTTTATTTATTAAAAAAAAATAATTAAAAAATAATAAAAATAAAAAAATAAATTTTATTATTAATAAGAAGAGCTTATAGTTTTGATCATAATAAAATAAGTTTTGAATAAAATAGAGCTAAAATGGAGAAGATATGAATTTTTTAAAAAAAAAATAAATAAAATTTAAATAAAAAATAACATACAGCTCAGTCGACTCAAGCCGCCGTGCCATATCAGTTGGCACATCCAAACGCACCAAGCCAAGCCAACAAAGCCAGCGCGCCAAGCTAGTGACGCTAGCCGACTCAGCCGCGGAAGCCATCAGCCAGTCCATGATCCAAGCATGGACCGCCAGCTCAGCAGAAATCGGTGAATCACGGAGCGACACGTGGTGGACCTATACCCTTAAAGGGTTTACAAAAAATCTATCATAGCTCATAGGGCATTTTGGACTTTTCACTCGATGATAGGAGGCACCGATTCATTGCGGTGTGCGATGTAGCCGGTCCATGCGGTCTATGGGAATAGTAAAGGCGCGATCGGATGGATCCGATTGATTGCGGTCAAGATCGGATGGTAGAGAAAATTTTCTACTTTGATTTAGCTTCAGACTTCATACGGATCGCCATCGGATGGCAGCGCTCACATCTGACTTAGATCCAACAATCTAGAATGCTCCCGACGATGATTAGGACTCCCAACGCACGATCAGCGGCCAGATTTTCTCCATCAATGTGTGATCAATGGTCAGAATTTAATCCGACCTAATCTAGATCGATATACATCCAATTTTGATGATTTTTGATCCATTGGATTTCTATTGAATGGCTATATTTCATCAGACTTCACCAGATTCATCTTAAAGCTATTTTAATTCAAATTTTACTCGATTTTCTTCCTATTTTGATGATTAAAAAGGCTCTTTATCCCACATTGCCTAGAAAAAAATCCTCCACTCCTCCTAGCTCTATAAATAAGACCCCAGACTTTCAAAATTTATAATCTTCGGTCAAGGTGAAGCTTTGGTATAGGATAGAGCCAGGCTTTAAATTAGAGACTGCTTCAATGCAATGGGTGCCAAGAAGAAGAGTTGGGCTTCTACACCATCTTTCTACCAACGCCGATCCAAGATCAGAGATTAGCCTATTTTATTTATTTATTTATTTTTAATGTATTTAAATTATGAACCTTTTAATTAATGTAATATTTATTTTTAAATACTTTAATTTCATGCCCTTTATTTTTGTTGTAATTTAATTTCTGCACTTTAATTATTGCCTTTTATTTTATTACAAGTAGATGCTAAGATCTAACTAGTAGATCTTAGTACCAAATTTAAATTTTTGCACTTTTTAATTTAATTTTTGCTTTTTATTTTCCAACTTCACTTTTGATTTCAAAACTCTTTTCTTTTCTTTTTCTTTTAAAAAATCAAAGATTTCAAAACTAAAACACTACCTTTCCTATGGATTCAACCCAACTCACCGCTATCTATGTATTTTTAATTATTTTAAGAAGTCAAATTAAACTGATAAATATGATGTCTTAATGATAACATTGCGTTGTTATCATCATGCTCAGTGCCCTCATTTTCTAACGAGCATCTGTACTCTCGCTTCGATGTCTCTACACTGTAGACTCAAGACTCATCTATCCTAAAAAAATGATCGTACACCAACCTTTCGGATCAATCACCATCCTCATGATGATCCTACGGTCGGAAGCATTTTGAGTTAATAATAAAAATTCATGTCTTAAATTTTCAAGTCTTGAAAATATGAACTATCATTACCATTAACTCAAGGGATGTATCACAGACACTTTCAAATACACACTATAATAAAAAATAATCTATTTTATTATTTATAGTCAAAATTATAATTTTGCTCTTAACAGTATATTACAAGTGTCAGCCAATCTAGCTTCTAGCGCACACATATCTAACAAACTCCCACTTGATCTAAAGTCAATTGGATATAAATCTAAGTCCCATCTTCTTAAGATGGGCTTCGATCTTCTGCTGGCCCAACAGCTTTGTAAGTGGGTCTGCCTTATTGTCTACGGAGTCGACTCTCTTGACCTCAACTTAATCTTTCTCGAGGTAATTGTAGATAAGGTGGTATCGCCGCTCGATGTGCTTGGATTTTTGATGAGACCTCGACTCCATAGCAAGGGCTATAGGACCATTATTATCGCAGTATAGAGGAATAGCATCCGATGGCATCACTCTGATCTCTACGGTGAACTTCTTATATCAGAATGCCTTCTTCGCAACTTCTGACACAGCGATGTACTCTGCTTCCATATTGGAATCTACTATCATTGTCTGCTTGGAACTCTTCCAACTGATAGCACCACCCTTATACACAAATAGACTCCCAAATGTCGACTTTCGATCATCTATATCGGACATAAAATTCGAGTCTATATACCCCTAGACTTGGAGTTCTTCATTATAAAAAATCAACATATCCTTAGTTCTTCTCAAGTACTTAAGGATATATTTCACAGAAGTTCGGTGTTCTTCATTTGAATTCGACTGATATCTGCTTATGACACTCATAGCATGGGCTACATCAGGTTGTGTATATAATATGGCATACATGAGGCTCCCTATTGCTGAAGCATAAGAGATCTTACACATGCGTTCAATCTCCTCAGGTGTGTTAGAACACATTTTCTTGGAGAGATGAATGCCATGTCTGAAGAATACCAATCCCCTCTTGGAGTTTTCCATGCTAAACCTCTTTAGCGCTTCCTCTATGTACATCTTCTATGAAAGACCTAGCATCCTATTCGGTCTATCTCTATAGACCTTAATTTCTAGAATGAAGGATGCTTCTCCTAGGTCTTTCATGAAGAATTCTTTAGATAACTATATTTTAACTATGGTCAACATGGGAATATCATCCTCAATAAGGAGGATATCATCCACGTACAGTATGAGGAAGACAATAGCGCTCCCACTGATCTTTTTGAAAATATATGGTTCCTCCTCATTCTTGATAAAACCAAATAATTTGATCACATCATTAAAATGAGTATTCCATCTCTGAGATGCTTGCTTAAGTCCATATATGGACCTTTGCAGCTTACATAGTTTGTGATCAGCATCACTGGATGTGAAACCTAGCGGTTGTTCTATATAGATATCTTCCTCAAGGTATCCATTTAAGAACGTCATTTTCACATCCATTTGCAATATTTCATAATCAAAATAGGCTGCAACCGCAAGTAATGTGCAGATGAATTTTAGCATGGCTACTGATGAAAAGGTATCCAGATAGTCAATGCCTTCATGCTGACTATACCCTTTTGCCACTACTCTAGCTTTGAATGTCTCTACATTTTCATTTGCACCAATCTTTCTCTTGTAGATCTATTTACACCCAATAGGTACTATACCTTCAAGTGGATCTACCAAGGTCCAGACTTGGTTTGAGTACATTAAGTCAATTTCTAACTTTATTGCCTCTAACCATTTCTTGTAGTCGATATCCGATATCACCTCGTCATAGGTTTTGGGATCATTACCATGAACCCCATTACCTATAAGAAACATTTTCTCTACTTCCTCTAAAATAGTACCTAAGTACCTCTCAGGGGGATGAAAAATTCTTTTTATTCTACGAGGTGGAGGAGGTAGTGATTGTATTAGCTCAACCTGATTTGGTTCCATAGGGTCCTTAGCTCGTTGCTCTTAGAAAATTTTCTCCTCGATCTTGATATGCTTTCCAATGCCACCATCTTGAATAAACTATTTTGCAAGAAAGATGGCATGCCAACTCACAACATATTGTGCATCTTCTGTAATGTAGAAATAATATCCTAATGATTACTTTATTGATAATATCCTAATGATTTTATTCCTGATCGAAGCTCTAAAGGACCTATAGTCTAACTTATCTGCTTGTTTGTCTTTTGACATGAGCCGAACAATCCTAAATTTTGAATGACTCAGACTTGGTTTCTTATCATTGCCAATATCTCATGCGGTATGATAGGAACAATTTTAGAGAAAACCTATTCAGTAAAAATATATAGAGTTAACAGACTAGTGTCCCTAAAGAAAAATTAGAAAGGTCTATGAAGCTCATCATAGATTCGAACAATATTATTAATAGGATCCGATTCCTCCATTCTGAAATTTCGTCGATTGTAAGTCGAGGTATTTTAGGTGGAGTCCATTGAGAGACATATGCCAAAATATTGCTTGAGATATTCAAAATTTTTTGACTAATGGATTATTTACTCCTCAATCTGATCGAAGAACCTTAATGGATTTTTCAGTTTGGTTTTTTACTTCATGTCTAAATTTCTTAAACTTTTCAAAGGCTTCAAACTTGTATCTCATAAGATACATATACCTATACTGAGATAAATCATTGATAAAAGTTATGAAGTAGACAAGTTGCCTCTACTGGCAACATCAAATGGGCCACACACATCAGTATATGTACTAGGGCAAGTAATCCATGGCCTTTTCCTCATATCTCTACAAAAGAAAGCTTTAGTCATTTTGCTATGAAGACATGATTCACAAATTGGATATGACTCAGAAGTCAACGGACTCAATAGTTCAATTTTCTCTAATTTGTGAACCCTATCTTCTACTATATGACCTAACCTTTGGTGCCATAGATACCTATCATTTAGATTATCTCTAGGTCATTCTTGATCTATGGCATTCATATTTTGCTCGATATTAAAGATAGATACATCAATATGTAACTGGTAGAACCGTATATAAGAGAACTTAACTTGTAATTTTATTTCTTCATAAAGATATTACAATGGTCCTTAAGAAAACTATTCATAGCCCTTTTTATTAGTAAACACATAAAATAATGAAATTTAAATTTTTTGCTTGCAGCAGGCAAAATAATAACAATCACATATTTAAGTACTAAATCTAATTGTTCCAGTTCTAGTTTAGTCAAGGAGGGATAGGTTTCCACGACCACAGCAACAACCCTTGCTCCATTTTCAATGCGTAGGATTCATCTCACCATCCCCTCAACTTCTGCTATCCTCAAGACCCTGCATGGAAGTGCACAAATGAGCACTAGAACCAGAGTCAAGCATCCAACTAGATGCAGAAAGAAATCATAAGTTTTAGATTCAATAATGAGCAATACCTCCAGATGGATTGTCTCCCTCTTATTTCCAGGGTGTGGCTAGTATGTAGGGCAGTTTTGCTTCCAATGGCCATCAGTATTATAATGAAAATACTTTTCTTTGTCCAGTATAGCCTTCTTTCAGCTCTCCTTCTTTTTTTTTCACCTTCTACCTCTCTACTTTTTCATAGACTTCTTCTTCTTTCCAAAAGACTTTCTCTTGGAAGAAGTCAATTCCGTTGTAAGTACTGAGCCTTTAGAATCTTTCATAGAAAGCTCAGCAATAACTAGCATATTCATAAGCTTGGTCAGAGTATTCTGAAGTTTATGCATATGGTAGTTCATGATGAACTGTCCATATGCATCAGTCAAGGATTGTAGAATTATATCATTCTGTAGGTCCTGATCTAACTTCACTTCGAGCTTCTCAAGCTCTTCCAAGTCCTTGATCATCATCAGACAATGATCTTGGACTAACTGCCTATCATGCATTTTAGCCTTAAATAATCATTTAGTGACCTGATATTTGGCTGCGTGACTCTGTTCACCAAACAACTCTTGCAGGTGAGTCAATATTTGGTAGGCAGTCTTGATATCTTCATGTTGGCACTGAAGCTCATCAGACATTGAGCCCAACATATAGTATCTGGTCTTATTATCTTCATCCATCCACTTATCAAGAGATGCTCTCTATTTAGCAGACGAACGAGCTGATAAGATGGGGGGATTCTGATCCAATACATGAGTCAACTTCTCAAAGTCCAAAATAATTTTGAAGTTTTGGAGCCAATCCTTATAATTGAATCCAGTCAGTCTATGGGTGTTCAGGATACAGGCTAGTTGGTTGGATGCAAAAATTTTTCTTTTTCTTGTAGAGAGTCAAAGTTTCTAGTTAGATTTTATATATTAAGCTTGATCAATTTATTATAGAAGTTTGATTTTTAAATAAATTAGCTCCCACTATTTTCTTAGATCTCTACAAAAAGATAGGTTATAGTCGATCGGAATCCACAAGAAAGATAGTTTTTTTAATTTTGGAAATTCTTTAAATTTTTTTAAAAGGTAAAAAACAAATTGGATAAATAGAGTTTGGAAGTTTTGGAATTAAAAATTAAAATTATGTAGTGGAAAAATTTAAATATGTAGAGCAATAAACTTTGGTACCTAGAGATCTACTAGTTTAGACTTAGCATCTATTACAGAAAATAAAAGTAATAATTAAATATAATAAAATTATTATAATAAAAATTAAAAAATATAAAATTAAAAGAACATAAAAGTAAATATTGCATTAATTAAATTTTATAATTTAATATATTTAAAAAAATTCAAAGTTGATCTTTGAACTTGGATCGGCATGCAGAAAGATGGTGTAGAAGCCTAGCTTTTCTTCTCAGCATCCATATCGCTTCCTCTCGCAACGCC
>QRFJ01004502.1:0-22060 GCA_006176705.1 Cocos nucifera | reverse complement strand
TGGAGATGAAACATTTTCTCTACTTCCTCTAAAAATAGTACTAAGTACCTCTCAGGGGGATGAAAAATTCTTTTTATTCTACGAGGTGGAGGAGGTAGTGATTGTATTAGCTCAACCTGATTTGGTTCCATAGGGTCCTTAGCTCGTTGCTCTTAGAAAATTTTCTCCTCGATCTTGATATGCTTTCCAATGCCACCATCTTGAATAAACTATTTTGCAAGAAAGATGGCATGCCAACTCACAATCATATTGTGATCTTCTGTAATGTAGAAATAATATCCTAATGATTCTTTAAGATATCCTATGAATCGAGCTCTAAAGGACCTATAGTCTAACTTATCTGCTTGTTGTCTTTTGACATGAGCCGAACAATCCTAAATTTTGAAATGACTCAGACTTGGTTTCTTATCATGCCATATCTCATGCGGTATGATAGGAACAATTTTAGAGAAAACCCTATTCAGTAAAAATATAGCAGTTAACAGACTATGTCCCTAAAGAAAATTAGAAAGGTCTATGAAGCTCATCATAGATCGAACAATATCTAATAGGATCCGATTCCTCCATTCTGAAATTTCGTTGAGTTGAGGTATTTTAGGTGGAGTCCATTGAGAGACTATGCCATATTGCTTGAGATAGTTCAAAATTTTTTGACTAAGGTATTTACCTCCTCAATCTGATCGAAGAACCTTAATGGATTTTTCAGTTTGGTTTTTTACTTCATGTCTAAATTTCTTAAACTTTTCAAAGGCTTCAAACTTGTATCTCATAAGATACATATACCTATACTGAGATAAATCATTGATAAAAGTTATGAAGTAGACAAAGTTGCCTCTAGCTGGCACATCAAATGGGCCACACACATCAGTATGTACTAGGGCAAGTAGATCCATGGCCCTTTTCCTCATATCCTACAAAAGAAAGCTTAGTTCATTTTGCTATGAAGACATGATTCACAAATTTGGATATGACTCAGAAGTCAACGGACTCAATAGTTCAATTTTCTCTAATTTGTGAACCCTATCTTCTACTATATGACCTAACCTTTGGTGCCATAGATACCTATCATTTAGACTATCTCTAGGTCATTTTGATCCTATGGCATTCATATTTTGCTCGATATTAAAGATAGATACATCAATATGTAACTGGTAGAGACCGTTAATAAGGAAACCACTTGTAATTTTATTTCTTTCATAAAGAATATTACAATGGTCCTTAAGAAAACTAATTACATAGCCTTTTTATGCTAAACATAAAATAGAAATTAAATTTTTGCTTGCAGCAGGCACATAATAACAATCCTTAAGTACTAAATCTAAGCCAGATAGTAGTCAAGGAGGGTAGGTTTCCACGACCACAGCAACAACCCTTGCTCCATTTTCAATGCGTAGGATCATCTCACCATCCCTCAACCTTCTGCTATCCTCAAGACCCTGCATGGAAGTGCACAAATGAGCACTAGAACCAGAGTCAAGCATCCAACTAGATGCAGAAGAAATCATAAGGTTAGATTCAATAATGAGCATACCTCCAGATGGATCTGTCTCCCTCTTATTCTCCAGGGTGGCTAGGTATGTAGGGCAGTTTTGCTTCCAATGGCCATCAGTATTATAATGAAAATACTTTTCTTTGCCAGTAGCCTTCTTCTTCAGCTCTGCCTTCTTTTTTTTCCACCTTCTACCTTCTACTTTTTCATAGACTTCTTCTTCTTTCCAAAAGACTTTCTCTTGGAAGAAGTCAATTCCGTTGTAAGTACTGAGCCTTTAGAATCTTTCATAGAAAGCTCAGCAATAACTAGCATATTCATAAGCTTGGTCAGAGTATTCTGAAGTTTATGCATATGGTAGTTCATGATGAACTGTCCATATGCATCAGTCAAGGATTGTAGAATTATATCATTCTGTAGGTCCTGATCTAACTTCACTTCGAGCTTCTCAAGCTCTTCCAAGTCCTTGATCATCATCAGACAATGATCTTGGACTAACTGCCTATCATGCATTTTACCTTAATAATCATTTAGTGACCTGATATTTGCTGCGTGACTCTGTTCACCAAAACAACTCTTGCAGGTGAGTCAAATATTTGTAGCAGTCTTGATATCTTCATGTTGGCACTGAAGCTCATCAGACATTGAGCCAACATATAGTATTGGTCTTATTATCTTCATCCATCCACTTATCAAGAGATGCTCTCTATTTAGCAGACGAACGAGCTGATAAGATGGGGGGATTCTGATCCAATACATGAGTCAACTTCTCAAAGTCCAAAATAATTTTGAAGTTTTGGAGCCAATCCTTATAATTGAATCCAGTCAGTCTATGGGTGTTCAGGATACAGGCTAGTTGGTTGGATGCAAAAATTTTTCTTTTTCCTGTAGAGAGTCAAAGTTTCTAGTTAGATTTTATAATTAAGACTTGATCAATTTATTTAGAAGTTTGATTTTTAAATAAATTAGCTCCCACTATTTTCTTAGATCTCTACACTCCCTCTGTAAAGATGCAAAAATCTTCATGATTACTAATTTTTAGTGAATGGTGCAGTCCCACCAACTGACTCATCACCTCACCTAACAGTTACTGATGATGGGTTAGCCAATGAGTGAACAACTCTTGTCTAATAATTTTTTAATCATGGTGCACCTAGACTTGGTCTCTAATTCATGAATCTCACCATGCCCGAAATATTGATCTACTTCTTAGTTAAGTCAAACCCACCATTTGCACAGATTGGATTTCTAATTGGGTCTCTTATCATATCCGAAATATTGAGCCCAATCCATCCTCCAGCCCATAGCATCCAATGCCTAATAAACATGGTTGCATCTTTTCGGTGCAACTGAACCACTATGACTAGCTGAGAACAATCAACCCTGAGAAGGGTCCGCACATCTACAATGGTGGAAGACCTTAGACTTAATCTTTTCTTATGGAGATTTGATTTAGGTCTCTTTAAACTAGACTTGACATAGCCATAATCATTATGACTAACCTAGTGGCATGGGTCAGCTCGTATTGTTAGCCACCTTAGATCAGGACTGGACCAACAAATATGGCTAAGTAAGTGAGACCGACAAAAGGAATATGCCATTAACTCGATAAGAATGCATTCGAGTTGAGTAGCTCCTAATTAAAAATCAGTCGATCGTATTTGCCAAACTTACCTTAGATATCAAATTGTTGAGCCATAACCAATTGGGTTAGCCTACAATCCAGACTCTAACCATTGAGCCTAATTAGGTCTTAACTCGATCGATCACTCATGTGACTCGATCTTGACCTACACTTAATCCTATTAGGCTGGTCAATTTAAGCACTATTGATCCCACCTAACTAACTCTTGATTCGGTTTGATCAACCGCTAGACCTAATTAAGCTACCTAAGTCCGAACCTAATTTTATGAATATATTTTAGATCTAAAAATTCTTAATTTTAGATCTAATATATTTCATAATCATAAATCTTAATTAATTTTAGGATTCATAAATAAAATATGTATATAAAATCCTAGGATTTTAAGATCTAGAATTTTGCAGAAAAGAATTTTTTTTATTTTTAATTAAGTACGAATGCACAGCACCCGTACACACCATAAGAACATTCCATCAAATGGAAGGAGAAGGCCTTTAAACCCTACTTTATTCCTATGATCGGATGGCCAAGCGGCACACCTTAATCAGAAATATGATAAATTTGCAAAACTAGTTAGATTTACATCATATATCATATATATAAAAATTGGTCTAACTAAAAATATATTTTGCATACATCTCATGCATCATATCATGCATAATTTTAGATCTAAATTATCTCATAAATATCTAAAAAATAATATTTAAATTTGATCAAATTAAATTAAAATTTATTCTAGATAATTTTGTGGAACTATTCTATAGCTAGTCTAAATATGCATCTTTCATATCTCATATGAACAAATTAAATAAATTTATTTTTTAAATTTTAGATTAAATTATAATATTTATAATATTAAAAAATAATAAATAAATGGATATAAAAATTAAAATTAATTAAATTAAAATTATGATTAAGCTATACTTCACATAGAATAATTTTATTTCTAGTCTAGTCATGCATCTCATACATCTTAGATCTAGATTATTTAATTTTTAATTTTTTGATTTTAGATCTAATCACATATAATGTGACATCTAAAATTATCTAATTATTAGATCAAAAATAAATTAAAATTAGATCTAATGAATTATGGAACCTAGCTCTGATCTAGTTGAAGAAAAAAACCTATTTTTCAGGTCAGGTTCGTTCAGATCTGATTGGATCAGGAGGAATATTTTAAAAAAATTTTTTTAAGATCCTAATAAAATTTAAGACTTTTCAGATTTAATCTTATTGATCTGATAATAAAAATAAAAAAAATAAAAATTAAATCTAATTTATTTATACCTTTATTTTGGGTAATCCAATTATCCTATGATGATGCCGATGTTTGCTTGAGGTTCTGGATGTAGCCACGCAAGTGTCTGGCCTCTATCAGTATCCACTCAGGCAGCATCTAGAGATCTTCTCCTTCTCAATCAATTCTCTAAAAATTAGATATAGATCTGATCTTGAAAGATCTTCAAAACTCCTTTTGAAGAACTGCCATTGTCTCTTGCAGCAATGCTGCCTTCTTCCTTTTCTGGCACCTTTCACTTGCTTGGATTGCACCTTGTTCATTTCCAAAACCCCTTGGATGTGGAAAGGAGAGAGAGGACCAGAGGGTGGCATGGAGAAGGAGGGAGAGAGGCTTTGCGGCATGGGCTAAAGGCAGAAGTATTAAAAACCTAGGCACAGACAGGATTTTTATAGACCTTGCTGCGCCATGCAGTGCCATATCATCCCGATCAATCACGACCCTTTGAGCAATTAAATCTAAATTTGATTGGTAGAATGGCATTATCTGATCCAATCAGATGAGAGACCCTTAAAACCCTCCTAAGATGGCACCAAGATTGGGTCAAACAAGAGTTCTTGACGCCATAAAGTTTAATCCCCTGAAACAACCCTGGAGTCCCATCTGTATGGGACTCCTCCTTTATCCTCATGGGGTGCATGCCTCCCTAGGCATGCACCCTCTTCCTATCTGCATCTAGTAAGAGGACAAGGCCCTGGGTACTCTCCTATAGGTGCATGACACATGGGTAGATGTCCAATTGTCCAGGGTCAATATTTGACTAATGTTCGAAAATAGGAATTAGCAGGTGACCGAAAATGACAGGTGTTGTCTTAAATTTATCTCATAAATTAAGACAACTCTTTTCTGATCTGGACAAGCTCCAGTTAGACCAAGTAAAGATTCCTGAGTGAGCCTAAACACATTTGGCTCAGTCGAGACAAGCTTTAATAATTATTAAGGAAGAACATTAGGCTCAATCGTGTGCTAGCATGATTTTCTTGAACCTAATTGAACTGGGCTAGTCCAATTGATGACATCTAGATCCAAACCCTTATTTGTGTGATCCAATTAGGTTCAGTTTCATATGGTAATGGGATACATCGCGATCTTTATCATTGACATTATTGAAACAACTTTCGATGGATCAGAACTTTTCTGATTTAGACAACTAGTATGATCAATCATCCAAATCATTCTAATTGCTTTCAAAATCCACCAATGACACCTAGCAGCATATGGTGGCAACCCATCAGAATTGAAAGCAAACCTCTCAATGCAGTTACCTATGTGATTAAGTTTCTCTATCTTGAGCTTCGATCAGAATAGGGTTAAGGTGATATCGTCAAATCCTAATTTTCGTCATATGAATTAATCATTCGATTCAAGTCCAATGTGAAAAATCTTAATAAAAACTCTTTCTATTATTTCACTCTACCATGGTCATGGACTTATAGACTTGATTCTCATGATCATCATAGGGCTGCTCCCCATCTACCGAGGTAGATAGATCCCCTATTGGTGCAATCCAATTCCTACAATGAATATGCTATAGCCAACATACACCTCAGGATTTCGAATGACTAGGAGACCGAGTTATGGTATAGTCAAACTATAACATCCTCAAGGTGAACTACCGATGCACCTCAGGTTAAAGAACCAGACACACCACTGTGGCTTCGAGCCAGTCATCAACGAGAAGGTAGACTTCCTCATGACTACTCGAGGTGGTCACGCTTAGTGCCCTCATTCTCTAACGAGTACCTATACTCTCGCTCTAATGTCTCTACACCGTAGACTCAAGACTCATCTATCCTAAAGAAGTGATCGTATACCAACCTTTCGGATCAATCACCATTCTCATGATGATCCTACGGTCGGAAGCATTTTATGAGTTAATAATGAAGATTCATGTCTTAAATTTTCAACTCTTGAAAATATGAACTATCTTACCATTAACTCAAGGGATATATCACAGATGCTTTCAAATACACACTGTGATGTTAAATAACCCATTTTATTATTTATAGTCAAAATTATAATTTTGCTCTTAGAAGTGTATTACAAGTGTCAGTCAATATGGCTTCTAGGGCACACATATCTAACACCAATCAAGTCCAAACTAAATTTAATTAAATTATATTTAACTAAATTTAATCTTAGTCCTTTGGCTTAATCAAATTAAGTCATTTAGCAATCTAATTGCTTATCAATCCTCCTATAATACTTGCACTAGGTTAAACATCAATCGTATTGATTGTTTAACCCTAGAATGATTCTTAATCATTGATCAACCATCCGATTGGATTGTGAACTCTAATGTGTGTAACCTCATAGGTCCAAACCTAAATCAAAGCATAAGAATAAATTTTTATGCTAATTGAAGTGACCATTTAGCAATGGTACCCGATGGTCAGATAGGTCGAATGTGTAGAATAACATCGTTAGAACCCATGCGGATATAATTTCCATATAATTCATCTCCTTGACCAAAATGCTTATAGGATATCTCAGAGTTTAACTGTCAACTCTAATAAGGTTATCAATATTGTATTTCAAAATATCAAATCCATCTGATGGATTATGCTGGCCAAGATTTTGCTATATTGAAATATAGTGATACATTTTTCTCTAACTCTTGGAGTGATCAATTCCATCTTGATCACACTTTGACTTCATAAGTACTTGACTGTGCCCAGAAGCCTTTCATTATTGAATTAAAAATTTAGTTAGTCTGGTACCAAAGTACAGTGAGTTGCTTGCAAGTCACTAAGGTGATCTCCGGTCTAAAGGACACTTATACCTATATCCTATTAAAGACATTCTCAATAGTAGAATGCTCTGGAGTTGGTCACGTTCAATGATAATGTACCCATATATCTCACCTATATGCCATACTAGTATCTCCATACTTTTTAGTTAAGAGGATAACCAGCCTATATGGCATATAGCGATCTATGCTCGATAGATACTATCATCCTAATTAACAGTCTATCATTTGATCATGAATAGATTTAAGGACTAATTGATAAATCCTCTCTTTATCAAAGCTAAATAGTCCTGATGACTTCATCATAATAATGGAGTTCATTAAAAGATGAATACATTATGATAAAAAAATATCAAAAATATATTTTATTTATTAATGAATCAATTACAGATATAATGTAGCTCAACTGTCAATAGACTAACGATTGGCTTTGGGATGCATTTTTCAATAACTTCCACTTGGCCTAAAGCCACTCAGCATAGTATCTAATATCCATCTTCGACTTGTGATTGTTGAACTCCTTTATCGCCAGGGCTTTAGTGAAGCGCTCAGTCAGGTTCTTCTTTCCATCGATTTTCTGAAGGTCGATGTCACCTCGATCCATGATCTCACGTACCAGGTGGAAGCGGTGCAAGATGTGCTTCGTCCGTTGGTATGCCTTTGGTTCTTTCGCTAGAGCTATGGCACCAATGCTGTTGCAGTAGAGCAGGATCGAACCATCTAGGAAGGATGCTACTCCAAGTTTGGTGATAAACTTTCTCAGCCATACAGCTTCCTTCGTGACATCTGATGCTGTAATTTTCTTTGCTTTGCAAATAGAGTCTGCCACAGTATACTGCTTGAAACTCTTATAGTAGATATCTCCATCATTTAGAGTAAAGATATATATTGACATGCTTCTACTATCATCATGATCAGATTTGAAAGTTGGAGTTTGTAAACCCTACAATTTTAAGATCTGACTTGCCATAAACTAACCATTGGTCCTTAGTATTTCTCAAATACTTAAGGATGGTTTTAACCACTTTTCAGTGATTTTCTTTAGGATCAAACTAGCATCTACTCATTACTCCTAGTGAGTATGCCACATCTGGTCTCGTACATGTCATAGCATACATGATAGATCCCACTACCGAAGCATATGGGACTCTACTCATATGCTCTCTCTCTTCAGGAGTTATCGAACAATCCTTCTTAAAGAGAGAAATTTCATGGTTTATCGAAAGATAGCCCTTTTTGGAATTCTCCATGCTGAACCTCTTCAGCATAGTATCTATGTACATGGACTGGGATAACCCAAGCATCTTTTTAGATCTATCTCGATAGATTTTAATCCTTAGGATATAGAATGCTTCATCCAAGTCTTTCATGGAGAACTATGATGATAATTAGACTTTTATTTTCTATAGTACGGAAATGTCATTTTTGATTAAGAGAATGTCATCCACGTACAAGACAAGGAATACCACTACTAGATTATTTGTCCATTTATAAATGCAGGGCTCTTCTTAATTCTTAATGAAGCCATACATTTTGATCATCTTATCAAAATGCATGTTCTAACTCTGAGATGCCTACTTCTGTTAGATATGTGTGCCCTAGAAGTTAGATTGACTGACACTTATAATACATTTCTAAGAGCAAAATTATAATTTTAACTATAAATAATAAAATGGGTTATTTTCTATTACAATGTGTATTTTGAAAGTGTTTATGATACATCTTTTGAGTTAATGGTAATGATAGTTCACATTTGAAGAGTTGAAAATTTAAGACATGAATTTTCATTATTAACTCATAAAATGCTTTCGATTGTAGGATCATCATAAGGATGGTGTTTGATCCGCAAGGTTGGTATACGATCGCTTCTTTAGAAGAGATGAGTCTTAAGGCTACAGTGTAGAGACACCGAAGCAAGAGTATAGATACTCGTTAAAGAATGAGGGCATTAAGCGTGACCACCTTGAGTAGTCATAAGGAAGTCTACCTTCTCATCAATGATTGGCTCGAAGCTATAGTGGTGTGTCTAGTTCTTTAACTTAAGGTGCATCGATAGTTCACCTTGAGGATGTTATAGTTTGAATAAACCATAACATGGTCTCCTAGCCATTCGAAATCCTAAGGTGTATGTTGGCTATAGCATGTTCATTGTAGGAATTGAATTGTACCAATAGGAGATCTATCTACCTCGGTAAATGAGGAGCAGCCCTATGATGATCATGAGAATCAAGTCCATAAGCCTATGGCCATGGTAGAGTGAAATAATAGAAAGAGTTTCTATTAAGATTTTTCACATTGGACTTGAATCGAATGATTAATTCATATGACGAAAATTAGGGTTTGACGAGATCACCTTAACCCTAATCTGGTCGGGGCTCAAATGAGAGGAACTTAATCACATAGGTAACTGCACCGAGAGGTTTGCTTTCAGTTCTAGTAGGTTGCCACCATATGCTGCTAGGTGTCAATGGTGAATTTTGGGAGCAATTAGAATGATTTGGAAGATCGATCATACTAGTTGTCTGAATCCGAAAAGTTTTGATCCATCGAAAGATATTTCAATGATGTCGATGATAAAGATCACAATGTATCCCATTACCATAAGAAATTGAATCTAATTAGATCATATAAATAAGAGTTTGGATCTAGATATCATCAATTGGACTAACCCAATTCAATTGATTTGAATAAGATTCAATTAGTTTCAAGAAAATCATGCTAGCACATGATTGAGCCTAATGTTCTCCTTTAATAATCATTAAAGCTTGTCTCGACTGAGCCAAATGTGTTTGGGCTCACTCAAAAATCCTTACTAGGTCTGACTAGAGCTTGTGTAGGTTAGAAAAGAGTTATCTTAATTTTTGAGATAAATTTGAAACAACATCTGCCATTTTTGGTCACCTGCTAAATCTTGTTTCTGAACATTGGTCAAATGTTGATCTTGGACACTTAGACATCTGCCCATATGTCATGCATCCATAGGAGAGTACCTTGGGACTTATCCCCTTGCTAAATGCAGATATGTAGAGGATGCATACCTAGGGAGGCTGCGCCCCATGAGGATAAAGCTGGAGTCCCATACAGATGGGACTCCAGGGTTGCTTTAGGGGATTAAACTATATGGCGCTAAGAAGTCTTGTTTGACCTAGTCTTGGTGCCACCTTAGGAGGTTTTTGAGGGTCTCTCATCTGATTGGATCAGATGACATCATTCCACCAATCAGATTTAAATCTGATTGCACAAAGGGCCATGATTGATCGGGATGATGTGGCACTGCATGGCATAGTAGGATTTATATAAACCCTATCTGCGCCTAAAATTTAATGCTTCTACCATTAGCCCATGCCACAAAGCCTCTCTCTATCCTTCTTCATGCCACCCTCTAGTCCTCTCTTTCCTCTCCATGCCCAAGGGCTTTTGGGCACAAATAAGGTGCGATCCAAGCAAGTGAAAGGCACCAAGAAAGGAAGAAGGCAGCATTGCTGTAAGAGACAATGGTTGTTCTTCAAAAGCAATTTTGAAGACCTTCAAGATCAGATCTAGATCTGATTTTTGGAGAATTGATTGAGAAGAAGAAGATCTTTAGATTCTGCCCAAGTGGATATCGGTAGAGGCTAGAAGCTTACGTGGCTCCATCCAAAATCTCAGGCAAACATCGGGATCATCATAGGATAATTGAATTACATAAAAAAAAGATATAATTAAATTAGATTTAATTTTTATTTTAATTTTATTTTTATTATTAGATTAATAAGATCAGATCTAAAGAGTCTCAGATTTAATTAGGATCTTAGAGAAAAAATAATTTGAAATATCCTTCCTGATTCAATCAGATCTGAATGAACCTGACCTGAAAAATAGGATTTTTCTCTTCAACTGGTATCAGATCTAGGTTCTATAATTCATTAGATCTAATTTTAATTTATTTTTGATCTATTAATTAGATAATTTTAGATGTCATATTTGATGTGATTAGATCTAAAATCAAAAAATTAAAAATTAAATAATCTAGATCTAAGATGTATGAGATGCATGACTAGACTAGGAATAGAATTATTCTATGTATAGTCTAGCATAATCATAATTTTAATTTTATTAATTATAATTTTTAAATCTATTTATTTATTATTTATTGATATTATAAATATTATAATTAAATCTAAAAAATAAAAAATAAATTTATTTAATTTATTCATATGAGATATGATAGATGCATGTTTAGACTAGTTGTAGAATAGTTCTATAAAATCATCTAGAATAAATTTAATTTGATATGATCAAGTTTAAATCTTATTTTTTAGATATTTATGAGATAATTTAGATCTAAAAGTATGCATGATATGATATATGAGATGTATGTAAAATATATTTTTAGTTAGATCAATTTTTATATATATATGATATATGACGTATAGATCTAACTAGTTTTATAGATTTATCATATTTCTGATTAAGACGTTCTCCTTGTCCATCTGATCATAAGAATGAATTAGGGTTTAAAGGCCTTCTCCTTCCATTCGATGGGGTGTTCTTATGGTGTGTAGGGATGCTGCATATTCGTCCTTAATCAAAAATCAAAAAACTTATTTTCTGTAAAATTCTAGATCCTGAAATCCTAGGATTTTATATATATATTTTATTTATGAACCTTAAACTTAATTAAGAATTAAGATTCTGAAATATATTAGATCTAAAATTAAGAATTTTTAGATCTAAGATATATTCGTAAAATTGAGTTCAGGCTTGGATAGCTCAATTAGGTCTAACAGTTGATCAAACCAAATCAAGAGTTGGTTAGGTGGGATCAAGAGTACTTATATTGACTACCCTAATAGGATTAAGTCTGGATCAAGGTTGAGTCACATGAGTGATCGATTGAGTTAAGACCTAATTAGGCTCAGTGGTTAGAGTCTGGATTGTTGGCTAACACAATTAGTTCTGGCTCAACAATTTGGTGTCTAAGGTAAGTTTGGCAGATACGATCGACTAATTTTTAATTGAGAGCTACTCGACTCGAATGCATTCTTATTGAGTTAATGGCATATCTCTTCCACCAATCTCATTTACCTAGCCATATTTGTCAGCCCAATCCTGATCTAAGGTGGCTAACAATCTGAGCTGACCCATACCACTAGATTAGTCATAATGGTTATGGCCATATCAAGTCAAGTTTAAAGAGACCTAAATCAAATCTTCCTAAGAAAAGATTAAGTCTAAGATTTTCCACCATTGTAGATGTGCGGGCCCTTCCCAGGGTTGATTATTCTCGATTGGTCATAGTGGTTTAGTTGCACTAGGAAGACGCAACCATGTCATTAGGCATTGGATGCTACGGGCTGGAGGATGGATTGGGCTCAATATTTTGGATACGGTGAGAGATCCAATTAGAAATTCAATCTGTGCAAATGGTGGGTCTGACTTAACTAAGAAGTGGATTAATATTTTGGGCATGATGAGATTCATGAATTAGAGATCAAATCTGGGTGCACCCTGATTAGAGAATCATTGGACAAGAGTTGTTCACTCATTGGCTAACCCATCATCAATAACTATTAGGTGAGGTGATGAATCAGTTGGTGGGACTGCACCACCCACTAGAAATCAATAATCATGACGATTTTTGCATCTCTACAGAGGGATTATAGGGATCTGAGAAAATAGTGAAAGCTAATTTGTTTGAAAATCAAACTCCTAAACAAATTGATCAAGTCTTAATTATAAAATCTAACTAGAAACTTTAACTCTCTATAGAAAAAAGAAAAATATTTGCGTCTGATAGGGACACGATGCTGTCGTTAAGACACCGTGTTTATCAATTTAAATCCGACTCTTTACTTTTTAAATTAACTAAAAATTATGAAGAAAGTGGTGAGTCGGGTCGAATCCACAGAGAGGCAATGATTTATTTCTAAAATCTTTGATTCTTTTTTTTTTAGGAAAAGAAAGAAGGATTTTTTTAAAAAAATTAAAGTCAAAAAATAGATCTATAAATAAAAATAAAATTTAAATTATGCAAAAATAAATTTGATACTAAGATCTACTATTTAGATCTTAGCAACTACTTATAGTAAAATTAAAAAGCAATAAAGAACAAATAATTTAAAGAGCTAGAATTGAAAAGAATAATGAAACTTTCTTTATTAAATTTAAAACTAAGATGCAGAATTTAAATACAAGAAATTAAAGAAAATTCAGAATTTTAATACAAGAAATTAAAGGAAAAAGACTAGATGGAGATCGCAGATCAGGCGTAGGCATGAAGATGGCGTAGAAGACCGGCTCTTCTTCTCAGCACCGCAGCTTTGAAGCAACCTTTAATCCAGAGCTTGACTTCCACCCTATACCTTAGCTTCCCTTCCAACCCTCCTCCCTTTCTTAGAGGCTTAGGATCCTTTTTATAGAGCTAGAAGAGGTAGATATTTATTTCTAAAAGCAATATGGGACTAATTGCCTTTGTAATCATAAAAATCTGAATAAAATTTGAATAAAAATAACTCTGTTATGACTCTGGTAAATCTGGTAAAATCTGGCTATTCGATAGGAATCCAACGGTTCAAAAATCATCAAAATCGGATGCCTATCAGCCCAGATCAGGTCGGATTAAATTCTGGCCGTCCGATCGCGCTTGATCGAGGAAATCTGGCCGCAAATCGCATGCTTCGGGAGTCCTGATCACCGCCGGGAGCATTCTGGACCGTCGGATCGAAGCTGGAATCAGGCGCTGTCGTCCGATGGTGATCCGAGTGAAATTGGCAATCGAAAAAAATGCTGACCGTCCGATCTTAACCGCAATCAACCGCAGCCGTCCGATCGCGCAATCACTGTTCCCATGGACCGCGTAGACCGGCCGCACCGCACACCGCAACCAATCAATGCTTCTGTCACCGAGTGAAATGACCAGATTGCCCTGTGAGCCGCGATAAATTTCTGTAGACCCTTTAAGGGTCTAGGTCCACCACGTGGCAGGCTCTGATTCGTCGGATTTTGCTGAGCTGGCGGTCCACGCCTGGATCGTAGACCGGCTGATGGCTTCAATGGCTGAGTCGGCTTTGATGGCTTGGTGGCTCGGCTTGGCTTGGTGGCTCGGCTTGCGGAGCCGGCTGAGCCATTTTCTTTTTTTTATTTAATTTTTATTTATTTTATATTTTTTAAAAATTCATATCTTTTCCATTTTAGCTCCGTTTTACTTGAAATTTATTTCGTTGTGATCAAAAAAATGAGCTCTTTCTATTGATAATAAAATTTTATTTTTTAATTTTTATTATTTTTTATTATTTTTTAATTAATTTTTTAATTAATAAAAATATGAATTTTTTAAAAATTATATATAAATTGATTAATAATTCTTAAAAATTAATATAAATTAATTAATAAATTAATACTTTTATTGGTGAATTTATGATGCTTATCACACCCCCCAACTTAAGCTTTGCTCGTCCTCGAGTAAAGAAAGAATTTAGTTTAGATCAATTACCATATTTTGTTGAGATCCTTCCTTCACAAAAATAAATCTAGGATTTAAGATCAAAAGTTTAGACAGTATCACTAACTAAGTATTGAGTTTCAGAAGTAAATTTCACGGCAGATTAATCAGAAACTTTCTTAGAGTTCATCTAAAGATTTTCAGCACTTTGTGTCGTGAATACTAACTTAGCATTTGGGTGTTGATTCAAAGGGCAAATGAATCTTCTTTTTATCACCTATTTTGGTTAGTTTTATATACTCCCAAGTTAAGTGCATGAATTAAGGTAGCTTTCACACTGCTTTTTTTTTTTTTTTTTTTTTTTTTTTTTTTTTTTTTTTTTTTTAAATTGTGCTGAGCATCCTGGCCTTCCCTTCACCATTTGATGTGAACTTCTACATTTAAGGTGCAAAGTTCTAGTTTAGGGCAATCCACATATACTCTATTTTTTGCACTTTTTTTTTTTTTTTTTTTTTTTTTTTTTAGAAAGCAGGTAGCTCTTTCCTTAAATTCAAGTTTCTTTAATTGAAGTATATATAAACCATCAATTTTTAGTGATAATTGAATCCTCAATTTAGCCTTATAATCAAACACCTGCTGTGCTTCATTAGTGTGCATGTGCAAGTAGAAGTGCTGTTAGCCTTTAAATGACCTAAGTAGGTTGCTAATGGTCTGACCAAATAATCTGCTTCTTGACTCGCTACCATTATTAGTTAATACTTTCTAACTTTATTACTTTCCTAGTTTATTTTGCTTAAGATTCTCTTTCCCAAAATATGGTTTGTTCAAAATTTTTTTTTTTTTAAAATAGTTTTATTATTATTATATATATTATTTATTTATTATTTATTTATTTTATTTATTTTATTTATTTATTTTAATTTTTTAATATTTTATTTATTTTATTATTATTATTATTATTAATTTTTATTTTTATTGATTTATTTATTTATATTTTTTTTATTTTATTATTTTATTATTATTATTTTTTTACTTTTTACCCCAACTGAATTGACATTGTCCTCAATAAAAGAGTGTAAATTATGTTTATTTATTTAGCATGGGTCTTGAAGCTTATGATCCTTCTCCCGCTTTTTGGTTCTCCAACTTAGCCTAAAAGAGAAAATAAATTAGATTCAAGAAGTATTGGGTTGCCTCCCAATAAGCGCTAAGTTTATTGTCTTCAGCCAGACAAAATGCAGTTTAATTCATTGTGGTTCTATTAATTGCACTTGATCAATATTTCGATTTAATGATATCCCTTCGATATATGGTTTAAGCCTTTGGCCATTTACCTTAAAAAAATTTTTAGTCCTGGGATCATAGAGTTTAATTGCACCATGTGGGAATACATGATTAACTATATAAGGTCCATCCCATCTGGATTTTAGTTTTCCAGGAAATAATCGAAGCCTTGAGTTAAATAACCAGACTTGTTGATTTGGCTCAAAGGTTTTTCTTGAAATATGTTTATCATGGAAGGCTTTCATTTTTTCCTTATAAATTTTTGAATTTTCATAAGCTTCTTGCCTTAATTCTTCTAATTCACTTAATTGTAACATCCGATTGGAACCAGCTTTGTTTAAATTAAAATTTAATTATTTTATTGCCCAATATGCTTTATGTTCAAGTTCTACCGGAAGGTGACATGCTTTTCCATAGATTAATCTATAGGGAGACATTCCAATGGGGGTTTTATAAGCTATCCTATAGGCCCATAATGCATCATCCAATCGATCTGACCAATCTTTTCGATCAGGCCTAATAGTCTTTTGTAAGATATTCTTGATTTCCCTATTAGAGACTTCTACCTGACCACTTGTTTGCGGATGGTATGGTGTAGCTATCTTATGTGTCACCCCATATTTTCGTAATAACGTTCGAAATTGATGATTTGTAAAATGGGTACCCCCGTCACTAATGATAGCACATGGAAATCCGAACCTAGAAAAGATATTCTTCTGAATAAATTTTAAGACTACTTTATGATCATTGGTTCGTGTTGCTATTGCTTCAATCCATTTAGAAACATAATCGACAGCTACCAAAATGTATTTAAATCCATTGGAAGGTGGAAAAGGTCCCATAAAATCAATTCCCCATACAACAAAAATTTCTACTACTAAGATGGGGTTCAAAGGCATCATATCCTTTTTTGAAATATTCCTTAAGGCTTGACACTTAAAACATTCCTGGCTAAAAGTATGGGCATCCTTAAATAATGTTGGCCAATAAAAATCACTCTGTAACACTTTGGCCGCAGTTTTTCATCCAGAAAAGTGTCCTCCACAAGCAAGAGTATGACAAAATTGTAAGATACTCCATTGTTCAGATTCAGGAACACATCTACGAATGATTTGATCAGCACAAATTCTAAAAAGCTCAAGATCTTCCCAAAAATAATATTTGATTTGAGCAAAGAATCGATCCTTTTCATTCTTAGACCAGCCATCAGAAATTTGTCCTATGACTAAGTAATTGACAATATTTGCAAACCAAGAAGTCTTTGTATGTGAAACTGTTAACAATTGTTCATCTGGAAAAGATTCTTTGATTAATACAGGTTCATTATCTTTCACTAGGATCCTAGACAGATGGTCTGCTACAACATTTTTAGATCCCTTCTTATCTCGAATTTCAATGTCAAATTCTGATAACAGTAAAATCCATCTAATTAATCATGGTTTAGCATCTTTCTTTGGGAGCAGGTATCTCAAGGCTGAATGATCCGAGTAAATTATGATTTTTGATCCTAATAAATATGATCTAAACTTTTCTAGGGCAAACACAGTGGCTAGCAACTCTTTTTCAGTGGTGGTATAATTCATTTGTGCTTCATTCAGAGTTCTACTAGCATAATAGATCACTACAGGACATTTGTTTATCCTTTGGCCTAGGACAGCTCCTATGGCAAAATCTGAGGCATCGCACATAATTTCAAAAGGTAGTGACCAATTAGGAGGTTGTATGATTGGAGCTTTGGTCACAGCTTCTTTTAAGATTTCATAAGCTTTCAGACAATTTTCATCGAAGTTAAAAGAAACATCCTTAGCAAGGAGATTACACAAAGGACGAGAAATTTTAGAGAACTCTTTGATGAAGCGACGATAGAATCCTACATGACCAAGAAAAGATCGAATTTGTTTGACAGAAGTGGGAGGAGGAAGTTTAGAAATTAGTTCAACTTTAGCTTTATCTACCTCAATCCCTTTCTTGGATACTATATTGTCTAAAACAATCCCTTCTTGAACCATGAAGTGCTCTTTTCCCAGCTATACACTAGATTAGCCTCAATACATCGTTTTAATATTTCTTTCAAATTGTTGAGACAACTCTCAAAAGATTCCCAAAGACTGAAAAGTCATCCATGAATATTTTCTGAAAAATCTCCTATCATGTCTGAAAATCTTGACATCATGCCACCTTGAAAAAGTTGCAGGTTGCATTACATAATCTGAAATGGCATTCTAACCGAAAAGCAAAGGTTCCATAAGGACATGTAAGGTGATCTTTCCTGATCTCCTGGGTAGATTTGCTACCTGATTGTATCGCCGAGTATGCCATCTACAAAAGCAAAAGTATTGTTGGCCTGCTAGTCTTTCTAGATTTGATCGATAAAGGATAGGAAAGTGATCTTTTGGGTGGTGTATGAGTTTTTTCTAATAATCTATGCAACACGCCACCAGTGGAAAGTCGTGTTGGTACTAAGTTTCCATGTTCAGTGGGGACAACCATAGTCCTAACAGATTTTTTTGGAAACAACTTGTTTAGGACTCAACCCACAGTGCTGTCAGAGCATAGGATAAAAATTCCAGCATCTAACCAATTTAATTACTTCTTTCTTGATACTTCCTTGGCATGTTAGGGTTAACCTTCTTTGCAATCTCTCAAGTTGGTTTGGCATTATCTTCTGTATAAATATGGTGCATGCATATTGAACGGACTAATTCTTTTAAATCGGCAAAGGTCCACCCATGGCCTCTTTATATATTTTTAGAAATATTTAAACCAATTGGTTTTCCTGTTCAGTATTAAAGATTGAATGCATTATTAACTGGTAGGATTTTCTTTGAATCCTAAAATACATACTTAAGTGATTCAGGTAAGGTTTTAGTTCAAGTTTTGTGGTGGGCCCTGAATTGAAGGATAGTGTTCAATTTTTCGCCTCAGGTAAGGGCCAATTTTCAACTGGCCAAGGATAATGAATGTGATGGTTGAGGTGAATTAAGCAGGGATATTTACTTCTAGGTTTGAGTTTCTTCAGTGGGATTCATCAATTTGTAAGTAAATCTAAGGAGGGAATTAGATTCAACTATTTCCATTATCTGATTGATTACAAAGCAGTCTTCCTCCTCTTGGGCGTACTTTGGGTATTAAAAATATTAATTTTTACTTTTGATTCCAAAAAGAAATATCCATAGCTTCCCGTTTTACAGTTGATATTGCATTTGGCGGTTGCCTAAGAATTGGACGTCCTAAAATTATGGGATTATTGGTTCAGCTCTTGGGATGGTTCCATGTCAAAGTAATGAGAAAAGTCTACAGGAAAATAACATTTATCTTACTCTAACTAGAACATCCTCAATTAAACCATGTGTGTTTTTATAGATTCTATAAGCTAATTTGGCAAAAATGACTGACGTGGGTTTTAATTCTCCAATCCAAATTTTTTCATAAACCGAGGTTGGAAGGAGGTTACACTAGCTCCTGAAGTCTAGTAAGCTTCGTCAAAAGGGTTATACCTTCAATAACACATGAAATTAAAGGATGCACCAGGAATCTTTCACTTTGAGTATTGGATTTAACAGGACCGCACTTACATCTCGGATGGCAATAACTCTTTTGTGGTTCGTGTCAGCTTTTGGTACAGATTCTTTGAAATTTTGCATTGGCCGGAACATGCTGAATTGCAATCGAGAGAGGGTAATTAATATGAACTTGTTAAAAAGTTCCATTAGCTCCTTGTTGCATGTTTCTTGCTTTTTGCAAGAAGATCCTGCTTCTATGAGTCGAAGGAATGGGGCTTTGGGGTTTATATGTCTTAGCTAATTCATTCCATTTTCTTTTTTTTCTTTATCCATCTTATAAGTGTCAGTACCAGTCTTAACTCAAGTGCTTCTATATGTAATGGTAGTCTCTCTTCTTTTCAAATTTCTCATCTTGGCTAACATCAGTATTAGCCTCTATCACCAGGTGGTCTTCGATATGGTCCTTAAGGAATCCCTAGGCCACCTTCTAGTTCAGATATTGCTTTAGCATTTTCCCTAAATTGGGGTTCTTAGGTGGAATGTTAGATGGATGAGTTAATCCCAGGTGGTTGATAGACATTGGATGGATTATTTTTTTAGGATTGCCGAATTTGGGTTGGCTGGTATTATGACCTCCGGTTCTCTCCATCAATGGCTAGATCAGCTATTTGTCCGATTTGAGCTTCTAGTCTGGCGATTGATTGTTGTTGCTTAGCATTAATTGTTGAAGTTGATAAATTTACGTCGCTAGATTGGTCTGTTTGAGGAGGTTGGGTATGAGGTTGATTATAATGTAGTGGTTGAGAAGACTGACTAGGCTGACCCTTATTATAGGCATAAGTTGCGTGGGTGGATTGGGGCCATATTTTGTGGAATAATTCTGACTGATGGAATTTGGTCTGAGCCTAGAGTTTGTTGTGGTTTCCAGAGAATTAAGGAATGGTTTCCTCTAACCAGGATTATATGAATTTGAATATGGATCATAAGTGGTTTTTGAAGTAACCTTGAGCAAGCTTGGATTTGTTCTTGGATAAGAAGGTGGTAATTGTGCACCGTTGGGGACATTACGACCTTGACATGGGATGTGTGTGGGTTTTCTAGCACAAATAGAGGCTATCACTCTGATAATTAGAAGGGGCTTGTTTGTGTTATTGTTGCAGGGGATTGTTGACCTAAGTTTAGGATTGATTAATTTCTGTGCAATTAAGGTCGACTGGTTGATTCTTCAATTTTTGAGATGCTATTATGTTCAAATCTGCCTTAGAAATTAAAGTTTTGGAGTTTTGATTCTCATAAATTCCTTGCCCGTGGGTTTTTGTTGAGAAAATTGATCTTTCATAAGAAGAATCAATTGAAGCATGGTTGAATATTAGCTTGTTTTCAAACTTAAAGTTCAAACAAAGGTATAGCTTCATCCTCACGTTTTGCTCATGAAATGCACCTCCACCAGGATCCATCACTCTGTTATTGATCTCTAAACCTTCATAGAAAGCTTTACGAATTTGCCGGGGTGGGTTTTAACGTGGTTTTAGATAGACCGATTATGTTTTGGTTGGTTATTGGGTTGTTTTTTTGTTTTTTTTTTTGTTTTTTTTTTGTTTGTGGTGTGGGTGCATTTATTTTTTTTTTTTTCTAGTTTTAGGGAGTTTCCCTTAGTCTGGTTTCCGGTCTGATATTTCTTTCTTGTATGTCATAGGGAGATTTGGGTTTTCCTTGTTTGTTTTCTGGAAGCTGAAAAATCCGTGATGGGCTCGGCGCTCATGATTGGTGTCGTGGGGCCTTGTATTTTGGTGCGTTGTTGGACTATAAATTTTGTCTTAAGAATTCATGTTGCCATCTCGTTAGTTTTGTGCCCATGGAGTTTTTGAGATATGGTTATTCTTGTGCTTGGTTGTTTCCTAATATGTTTCCTAAGTCTTCTATTATCTTTTTTTTTTGTTTTTCTTTTGTTCTTTTTGGCTTTATCTTTTGTATATGAAAGGGAATTTAGGTCAGCTAGTTATTATTAGGATGTTTTTGCTATCTATAGAAAATTCTTATTTAATGTATTTTTTCCGTATTTTTGTGTTTTGAGCATTTATTCTAAGAGAACTCCATCCAGATGTTTTTGTTAGGGTCTTCATGGCATTTCCATAAAAAGATGGGAGGGCATTTTTTTTTTTGGTTATAGTGAGCTTTGTGGTCTGGGATGCTTTAATTCTGCTATAGGTTTGGCTAGCAGTGGGATATTAGGGTTAGTTGGTTGATGCAAGTGCGATTGGTGGTTTTGGGCCTTGGAGTGGTTGTAGGTGGATGGGTGGAGGGAATAAAGATTTCCATCTGCCTAGTGGTTTCTTTTTGCAGGATTCCAGCCATTTGAATTATCTATGTAGGTCTTTAAATGAGTAGTTCCTGTTGTCAATTTGTTAGGGATCTGTTTTAAAGCTAGAGGTTGTTCAGGAGTGTAGTTATTAGTTAAGTTGATTCGGCTTCCTACCGATGCATCGGTACTAGTTGAGCGGGATTTGATCGTTATTATGGTTCAATTTTTTTTATTTTTTTTTAAATGTATTTTATTTATTTATTTATTTATTTAAGAAAAGAAGATGAGAAAGAAAAAAGAGAAATTTCTATAAGAGTCTTAAATCTGGAGAAGATAGGAAGGAGGTTAATTTGTTGTTGTGATGTTA
>QRFJ01004501.1:0-57944 GCA_006176705.1 Cocos nucifera | reverse complement strand
CTCCCCAGAGATAGTTTTTTAGAAATGTATGTGGCAAGGATGGATTTGCTGAGAAGAGATGAGTTCATAAGGACTTGAAAGCATTAAGGTGAGAATGTGAGCTCAAAATATGATGCTCCTAAGTCTTTGGAACATGAGAGTCAGGTCATGAAAAGATGGGAGCAAGTTGGAAGAGTAATGAATTAGGATAGCAAAGTTTAGAAACTGAGTCGGCTAAGTTGTGAACTGGACCGGCTCAGTTTAGGACTGGATCGGCTATGTCTCAAAAAAAAATTAGATAAAAAATAGCATTTTTAGGATATTGGCATGGTACACAACTAGATCGGCTCAGTCTCACACTGAGCCGGCTTAGTCTGAAACTAGGCAGGCTCAGTTTTTGCTGGTTTATTTTGTGTTTGTGGGATGTTTGAATTTTGAAAATTTTTTTTATGAGCTTGGGGCTTGACCCTTTTGTAAAGTATAAATACTGAAAATAGGTCAAGATTATATATGATGCTGAATTCATTGAATAAAGCTCTTTTCTTCCAAAAAACTTTTGTGCTCTCTTTCTCTCTTTTCTCTTGGATCCATTATTTTGCTTCCGTGTTGATCCTAGAAGATTGTTCCTTATTGCTTGGCTAATCACCAGTGACGATGCTGGTCTGAGAGAGGATAGTTTATCCTAATAGTGACTCAATCAAGTCAAGACCAAATTTGGCTTCATGGTTCGAGCCTGGATTATAGGTTAACCTAATTGGTTTTGATTCGATAATTTGGTATCTAAGGTAAGTTTGATAGATACGACCGATTGGTTTTTGGGAGCTACTCGACTTGAATGCATTCTTGTCGAGTTAATGGCATATCCCTTCCATCGATCTCACTTACCTGGCCATTTGTATCGATCTAGTTTTGATTTGAGGTGGCTAACAATTCGAGCCAATCCATGTCACTAGATTAGTCATAATTGTTATGACTAAATCAAGTCAAGTTTAAAGAGACCTAAATTAGATCTCTCTAAGAAAATATTAAGTCTAAGGTCTTGCACCCTTATAAATGTGCAGGCCCTTCCTGGGAATGATTGTTCTCGGCTGGATACAGTGGTTCAGTTGCACCAAAAAGATGCAACCATGTCTATTAGGCATTGGATGCTATGGGTTGGAGGATAGGTTAGGCTCAATATTTTGGATATGGTAAGGGACCCAATCAGGAATCTAATACATGCAAATGGTATGTCTGACTTAACTAAGGTATGGAGCAATATTCCGGGCATGATGAGCTTCATGATTAGAGACTAGGTTTGGGTGCACCATGATTAGAGAATTATTCGACAAGAGTTATCCACTCATTGGTTGATCCATCACTAATAACTGTTAGGTAAGGTGGTGAGCTAGTCGGTGGGACCATACCATCCACTAGAAATCAATAATCATGGAGATTTTCGCATCTCTACCTAGGGAGTGCAAGGATTTGAGTAAATAGTGGAAGCCTAATTTGTTTAAAAATGAAACTCCTAAATAAATTGATCAAGTCTAATTACAAAATCTAACTAGAAACTTTGACTCTCTACAGGAAGATGTCTGCATTTAATCCACTAGCTCGTATCCTTGACACCCATAGACTGACCGGACCCAACTATAAGGATTGGCTCTGAAACTTCAAAATTATTTTGGATTCCAAGAAGTTGTTCCTATGTTGGAACAAGATCCTCCCACCTTACCAGCCCATCCATCTGCTGATCAGAGAGCATCTCTTGAGAAGTGGATGGATGACGATAATAAAATAAGGTATTACATGTTGAGCTCGATGTCTGATGAGCTTCAGCACCAACATGAAGTCATTAAGACTAGTCGTCAAATGTTGGCTCACCTACAAGAGTTGTTTGGTGAATAGAATCGTGTAGCCAAATATCAAGTCACTAAGAGACTATTTAAGACTAAGATGCATGATGGGCAGGTCAGTCCAAGATCATTATCTAATGATGATCAAGGACTTAGAAGAGCTTGAGAAGCTCGGTATCAAGTTAGATTAGGATATGCAGATTGATATAATTTTGCAGTTCTTGACTGATGCGTATGGGCAGTTCATCATGAACTTGCATAAACTTCAAAATACCTTGCATAAACTTAAAAAATAGGTTAGAATAAACCTATTTAAGTGAAGGGAAATCCTGATTTTTCGGTCCAGGTTCGTCCAGATCTGATTAGATCAAGAGATATATTTCAAAAATTTTCTATTGATCTCAATCAGATCTTGATAAGTTTTAGATCTGATTATTATTATTTTAATAAATAAAATAAAATAAGATAAATTAAATCAAATTTAATTTACCTGATTTGGGTAATCCTATTACCCTGTAGATGATCCTGATTGCAGCGGAAGGTTCTGGATCTTAGCCACGCAAGTGCCTGGCCTCTACCGGTATCCACTCAGGTTGGATCTGGAGATCCTCTTCTTCTCTATCACACCTCCAAAAATCAGATCTGGATCTGATCTGGAGGATCTTCAAAACTCTTTTGAAGATCTGCAGTCGTCCTTTTGCAGCAGCGCAGCCTTCTTGCTTTTGATCGCCTTTCCTTGATCTGAATCGCACCAACCAAAGTCCAAAACACCTTTTGGACGTGGAGAGCAAGGGGAGAAGAGACTATGGCATGGAGAAGGAGGGGAGAGGCAGCCTTGGGGTGTCTAATTAGCATTGGAATTAGGGATGGGCGCAGGGTCTTATTTATAGACCTCTTGTGATCCAACTCCTCTTCCTCTCAACCAATCACAACCCTTTGTGAAATCAGATCTAAATCTGATTGGTTGGAATAGAGACCCCTGGATTCCTCCTTAGAGGGTGCCTAAGACCAGTCAAACTGGATTCTTAGTAGAACTCTGATTGGAATCCAAAAGGGAGGTGGAGTCCTTGTCCAACAAGGACTCCTAGGCGCCTCCTACTTGGGCTCACGCCACCCTTGGCGTGCGCCCTTCTCCTTGCCAGGTTCTGGCAGGGGGACAGGCCCCCACCAGCTCTCCAATAGGTGCATGACATGTGGTCAAAAGTCAAAGGGTCAATGGTCAACGTTTGACCAGTCAAAGGTAGACTTTTGACCAAAGTCAAAGAACAAGAAATGGCAGGTGACCAAAAATGGCAGGTAATGTCTTACAAATAAGACAACCTATTCTGACTTGGACAACCTCCAGTCAGACCATATGAAGGCCTCTGATTGAGCACAAACTCCTTTGGCTCAGTCAGGACAACTTATTTATGATAGTAAAAGAAGAACGTTAGGTTCAATCGAGTGCTAGCACGATTTCCTTGAACCTAATTGAATCTCATTCAGATCAATTGAACTAGATCAGTTCAATTGATGATCACCAGATTCAAACCCTTGTTTGTGTGACCCAGTTAGGTTCAGTTCTGTATGGTAATGGGATATGTCATGATCTCTATCATAGACATCATCGAAACTCCTTTCGATGGATCAGAACTCTTCTGATTCGAACAGCTAGAATGATCGATCATCTAAATCATTCTAATTGCTCCCAAAATCCACCAGTGACACCTAGCAGTATATGGTGGCAACCCATCAGAGCTGAATGCGAACCTCTTGGTGCAGCTACCTGTGTGATTAAGTTCTTCTATCTTGAGCCCCGATCAGATTAGGGTTAAGGTGAACTCGTCAAACCCTAGTCTCTGTCATATGATGTAATCATTCGATTCGAGTCCAATGTGAAAATCTAAATAGAAACTCTTTCTATTATTTCACTCTGCCATGGCCATGGGCTTCTGGACTTGATTCTCATGATCATCATAGGGCTGCTCCTCTACCACCGAGGTAGATAGATTCCCATCTTGATGCAATCCAGTTCCTACAATGAACATGCTATAGCCAACATACACCTCAGGGTTCCATATGGCTAGGAGACCGAGTAATGGTGTAGTCAAACTATAACACCCTCAAGGTGAACTGCCGATGCATCTCAGGTCAAAGAACCAGACACACTACTGCAGCATCGAGTCAGTCATTGACGAGAAGGTAGACTTCCTAATGACTACTCGAGGTGGTCACGCTCAGTGCCCTCGTTCTCTAACGAGTACCTGTACTCTCGCTCCGGTGTCTCCACACCGTAGACTCAAGACTCATCTACTAAAGAGAAGCGATTCGTACACCAACCTTCCGGATCAATCACCATCCTCGTGATGATCCTATGGTCGGGAGCTGTTTATGAGTTAATAATGATTATTCATGTCTTAAATTTTCAACTCTTGAAAATATGAATTATCATTACCATTAACTCAAAGGATGTATCACAGACACTAAATACACATATGTGATAGAAAATAACCCATTTTATTAATTATAGTCAAAATTACAATTTTGCCCCTAGAAGTGTATTACAAGTGTCAGCCAATTCTGGCTTCTAGGGCACATATATCTAACAATCTCCCACTTGTCCTAAAGCCAATTGGCTACAAGTCTAAGTCCCATCTTCTCAAGGTGGGCTTCGATCTTCTGCTGGCCCAACGGCTTTGTAAGTGGGTCTGCCACATTATCTGCGGAGTTGACTCTCTTGACCTCAACGTAACCTTTCTCAAGGTAATCGCGGATGAGATGATATCGCCGCTCAATGTGCTTGGACTTCTGGTGAGACCTCGGCTCCTTAGCAAGGGCTATGGCGCCATTGTTGTCGCAGTAAAGAGGAATGGCATCTGATGGCATTACTCCAATTTCTGCAGCAAACTTCTTGTACCAGAATGCTTCCTTTGCAGCCTCTGATGCAGCGATATATTCTGCTTCCATGGTGGAATCTGCTATCACAGTTTGCTTGGAACTCTTCCAGCTGACAGCTCCACCATTGCACACAAACAGACTTCCAGATGTCGACTTTCGATCATCTATATCGGACATGAAAGTCCGAGTCTGTGTATCCCTGGAACTTGGAGTTCTCCATTACCAAAGACCAACATCATATCCTTAGTTCTTCTCAAGTACTTAAGGATACATTTCACAGAAGTCCAGTGTTCTTCACCTGGATTTGACTGATATCTGCTTGTGACACTCACAGCATGGGCTATATCAGGTCGTGTACATAGCATGGCATACATGAGGCTCCCTATTGCAGAAGCATAAGGGATCTTGCTCATGCGTTCTATTTCCTCAGGTGTGCTGGGGCACATCTTCTTGGAAAGATGAATACCATGTCTGAAGGGTATTAATCCCCTCTTAGAGTTTTCCATACTAAACCTCTTTAGTACTTCCTCTATGTACATCTTCTGTGAAAGTCCTAGCATCCTATTCGGTCTATCCCTATAGACCTTAATTCCTAGAATAAAGGATGCTTCACCTAGGTCTTTCATGGAGAATTCCTTGGACAACCACATCTTGACTGATGTCAACATGGGAATATCATTCCCAATAAGGAGGATGTCATCCACGTACAATACGAGGAAGACAACAGCGCTCCCACTGACCCTTTTGAAAACACATGGTTCCTCTTCATTTTTGATGAAACCAAACTTTTTGATCACATCATTGAAACGAGTGTTCCAGCTCCGAGATGCTTGCTTAAGTCCATATATGGACCTTTGCAGCTTGCAAACCTTGTGATCAGTATCACTGGATGTGAAACCTAGCGGCTGTTCCATATAGATATCTTCCTCAAGATATCCATTTAGGAATGCCGTTTTCACGTCCATTTGCCATATTTCATAATCGAAATAGGCTGCAACAGCAAGCAATGTGCGGATGGATTTTAGCATAGCTACTGGGGAAAAGGTATCCTGATAGTCAATGCCTTCGCGTTGACTATAACCTTTTGCCACCAGTCTAGCCTTGAATGTCTCCACATTCCCATCTGCACCAATCTTTCTCTTGAAGATCCATTTACACCCAATAGGTACTATACCTTCTGGTGGATCTACCAAGGTCCAGACTTGGTTTGAGTGCATCGAGTCAATTTCTGACTTCATTGCCTCAAGCCATTTCTCGGAGTCGATATCTGATATCGCCTCGTTGTAGGTTTTGGGATCATCACCATGAGCACCATTACCTATGAGGAACATTTCCTCTACATCCTCTGAAATAATACCTAAGTATCTTTCAGGGGGACGGGAAACTCTTTCCGATCTACGAGGTGGAGGAGGTAGTGTTCTTATTGGCTCAACCTGATTTGGTTCCACTTGGTCCTTAGCTCGTTCTGCTTGTGAGACTTTCTCATCAAGCTTAATCTGCTTTCCAATGCCGCTATCTTGAATAAACTATTTTTCAAGAAATATGGCATGTCGACTCACAATCACATTGTGGTCTTCTGGAATGTAGAAATAGTATCCTAATGACTCTTTAGGATATCCTATGAATCGAGCTCTAAAGGACCTAAACTCTAACTTGTCCGCTTGTTGTCTTTTGACATGAGCCGGACAACCCCAAATTCTGAGATGACTCAGACTTGGTTTCTTACCGTGCCATATCTCATACGGTGTGGTAGGAACGGTTTTAGAGGGAACCCTATTCAGTAAATAGATTGAAGTTAATAATGAATGTCCCCAAAGAAAATCAGGGAGGTCTGTGAAGCTCATCATGGATCGAACCATATCCAATAGAGTCCGATTTCTCCGTTCTGAAACCCCGTTGAGTTGAGGTGTTCCTGGTGGAGTCCATTGAGAGACTATGCCATTTTCCTTAAGATAGTCTAGGAATTTCCGGCTAAGGTATTCACCTCCTCGATCTGATCGAAGAACCTTAATGGGTTTTTCCAGTTTGTTTTTCTACTTCATGTCTGAATTCTTTGAACTTTTCAAAAGCTTCAGACTTGTGTCTCATAAGATACACATACCCATACCTAGACAGATCATCGGTAAAGGTAATGAAGTAGACAAAATTGCCTCTAGCCGGCACATCAAATGGGCCGCACACATCAGTATGTACTAGGGCAAGGAGATCTGTGGCCCTCTCCCCATGTCCAACAAAAGGGAGTTTAGTCATTTTGCCTTGAAGACAAGATTCACAAGTTGGATATGACTCAAAAGTCAATGGACTCAATAGCCCATTTTTCTCCAATTTGTTAATCCTATCTTCTGCTATATGACCTAATCTCAGGTGCCATAGATATCTGTCGTTTGGACTATCCCTAGGTCGTTTGGCATTCACGTTTTGCTCGATAGTTAAAACAGGTACATCAATATGTAACTGATAAAGACCATTAATAAGGAAACCATTTGCAATTTTATTTCTTTCATAAAGAATGTTACAATGGTCCTTAAAGAAGGTGATCACATAACCTTCTTGTGCTAAGCATGAAACAGAAATCAAATTCCTGCTAGCTGCAGGCACATAATAACAGTCTTTTAAAACTAAGTCTAAACCAGATGGTAATCGAAGAGGGTATGTTCCCACGGCTACTGCAGCAACTCTTGCTCCATTACCGATGCGTAGGATCATGTCTCCATCCCTCAGCCTCCTGCTATCCTCAAGACCCTGCATAGAAGTGCACAGATGAGCACTAGAACCAGAGTCAAGCACCCAACTGGATGCAGAAGAAACCGTAAGGTTAGACTCAATAACGAGCATACCTCCAGAAGGACCTTCCTTCTTGTTCTTCAGGGTGGCCAGGTAAGTAGGGCAGTTCCGCTTCCAATGGCCGTCGCTGTTGCAATGGAAACACTTTCCTTTGCCATCGACCTTTTTCTTCGGTTCTGCCTTCTTCTTCTTTGATCCTTCCACCTTTTGCTTTTTCACAGACTTCTTTTTCTTTCCATAAGACTTTCTTTTGGAAGAAGTCCGTTCCATAGCAAGAACTGAGCCTTTAGAACCTTTCATAGAAAGCTCAGCGGTAACCAGCATATTCATTCAACTCGGCCAAGGAATTTTGAAGTTTATGCATGTGGTAATTCATGATGAATTGCCCATATGCATCAGTCAAGGATTGCAGAATAATATCGTTCTGCAAGTCCAAGTCCAACTTCACACCGAGCTTCTCAAGCTCTTCCATGTCCTTGATCATTGTCAGACAGTGATCTTGGACTGACCTGCCCATCACGCATCTTAGCCTTAAAAAGTCATTTCGTGACTTGATATTTGGCTGCGCGACTCTGTTCACCAAACATCTCCTGCAGGTGAGCCAACATTTGGCGAGCAGTCCCGATATCTTCATGTTGGCGCTGGAGCTCATCAGACATCGAGCCCAACATGTAAGTATCTGGCCTTATTATCTTCGTCAATCCATTTTTCCAGAGACGCTCTCTGTTCAGTGGATGGACGAGCTGGTAAGGTGGGAGGGTCCTGGTCCAAAACATGTGTTAACTTCTCTGAACCCAAAATAATTTTGTAGTTCCTGAGCCAATCTTTATAATTGGGTCCAGTCAGTCTATGTGTGTCTAGGATACGTGCCAAGTGGGTTGGACGCAGACATTTTCCTGTAGAGAGTCAAAGATTCTAGTTAGATACTGTAATTTTGACTTGACCAATTTGTTTAGGGATTTTATTTTTAAACAAATTAGCTCCCACTATTTTCTCGGATCCCTACACTCCCTCTGTAGAGATGCGAAAATCTCCACGATTGATGATTTCTAGTGGGTGGTGCGGTCTCACCAACTGACTCATCACCTCACCTAACAGTTATTGGTGATGGGTTAGCCAATGAGTGAACAACTCTTGTTCAATGATTCTCTAATCATGGTGCACCCAAACTTGGTCTCTAATTCATGAATCTCACCGTATCCGGAATATTGATCCACTCCTTAGTTAAGTCAGACCCACCATTTGCATAGACTGGGTTCCTAATTGGGTCTCTCACCGTATCCGGAATATTGAGCCCAACTCATCCTCCAGCCCATAGCATCCAATGCCTAATAGACATGGTTGCATCTTCCCGGTGCAACTGAGCCACTGTATCCAGCCGAGAACAATCAACCCCGGGAAGGGCCCGCACGTCTACAATGGTGGAAGACCTCAGACTTAATCTTTTCTTAGGGAGAATTGATTCAGGTCTCATTAAACTAGACTTGGCTTAGTCATAACAATTATGACTAACCTAGTGGCATGGGTTAGCTCGGATTATTGACCACCTCAGATCAGAACTGTGTCAACAGATATGGCCAGGTAAGTGAGACCGGTGGAAGGAATATGCCGTTAACTCGCACAAGAACGCATTCAGGTCGAGTAGCTTCCAATTAAAAACCAGTCGGTCGTCTGTGCCAAACTTACCTTAGACACCAAATTGTTGAGTCAGAACCAATTGGGTTAGCCTACAATCCAGACTCTAACCTCTGAGCCTAATTAGGTCTTGCTTGATCGTGACTCGATCTTGACCCAGACTTAATCCTATTAGGCTGGTCAATTTAAGCATTGTTGATCCCATCTAACCAACTCTTGATTCGGTTTGATCAACCGCTTAGACCTAATTGAGCTACCCAAGCCCGAACCCAGTATTATGAATATGTCTTAGATCTGAAATTCTCAATTTTAGACCTAATTAATATTCCATAAACTTAATTCTTAATTAAGTTGGGTTCATAAACAAAATATGCACAATAAATCCTAGGGTTTCAGGATCTAGGGTTTTGCAGAAAGTAAGTTTTGGGTTTCTGATTAAGGACGAACACGCAGCACCCCTACACGTCATAAGAACACCCCATCGAATGGGAAGAGAGGGCCTTTAAACCCTTCTTCGTTCTTATGACCGGACGGCCAAGAGGAACGCCTTAATCAGGAACATGTAAATCTACAAAACAGTTATAGATCTATATCATATATCTCATATACAAATTTAGATCTAATCAAGGCATATTTTGCATACATCTCATGTATCAAATCATGCATGTTTTCAGATCTAAATTATCACATAATAATCTAAAAAATTAGATTTAAATTGATCTAATCAAAATAAATTCTAATCTAGACAATTATGTAGAACTATTCTACAACTAGTCTAGTCATGCATCTATCATATCTCATATGATATTTAAAATTAAATAATTTTTATTTGCTGTTTATCAGATGTTATTATAACACTTATAATATCAGAAAATAGTAAATAAGAAGATCTAAAATATGATTTAATCAGATTAAATCAAAGACATGCAAAACTATTCTATAGAACTATTCTATTCTAGAACTAGTCATGCATATCTTCATGTTCTTAGATCCAAATCATTTAATTTTAATTTTTTCTGATTTCAGATCTGATCACATCTCATGTGACATCTGAAATCACTTTATTTTCTAATTAAAATAAAATTAAAATCAGATCTAAACAATTTTAGAACCATGGCTCTGATACCAGTTGAAGGGAAATCCTGATTTCCCGGTCCAGGTTCGTCCAGATCTGATTAGATCAAGAGATATATTTCAAAAATTTTCTCTTGATCTCAATCAGATCTTGATATGTTTCAGATCTGATTCTTATTATTTTAATAAATAAAATAAAATAAGATAAATTAAATCAAATTTAATTTACCTGATTTGGGTAATCCTATTACCCTGTAGATGATCCTGATTGCAGCGGAAGGTTCTGGATCTTAGCCACGCAAGCGCCTGGCCTCTACCGGTATCCACTCGGGTTGGATCTGGAGATCCTCTTCTTCTCTATCACACCTCCAAAAATCAGATCTGGATCTGATCTGGAGGATCTTCAAAACTCTTTTGAAGATCTGCAGTCGTCCTTTTGCAGCAGCGCAGCCTTCTTGCTTTTGATCGCCTTTCCTTGATCTGAATCGCACCAACCTAAGTCCAAAACACCTTTTGGACGTGGAGAGCAAGGGGAGAAGAGACTATGGCATGGAGAAGGAGGGGAGAGGCAGCCTTGGGGTGGGTTTCTAATTAGCATTGGAATTAGGGTTGGGCGCAGGGTCTTATTTATAGACCTCTTGTGATCCAACTCCTCTTCCTCTCAACCAATCACAACCCTTTGTGAAATCAGATCTAAATCTGATTGGTTGGAATAGAGACCCCTGGATTCCTCCTTAGAGGGCGCCTAAGACCAGTCAAACTGGATTCTTAGTAGAACTCTGATTGGAATCCAAAAGGGAGGTGGAGTCCTTGTCCAACAAGGACTCCTAGGCGCCTCCTACTTGGGCTCACGCCACCCTTGGCGTGCGCCCTTCTCCTTGCCAGGTTCTGGCAGGGGGACAGGCCCCCACCAGCTCTCCAATAGGTGCATGACATGTGGTCAAAAGTCAAAGGGTCAATGGTCAACGTTTGACCAGTCAAAGGTAGACTTTTGACCAAAGTCAAAGAACAAGAAATGGCAGGTGACCAAAAATGGCAGGTAATGTCTTACAAATAAGACAACCTATTCTGACTTGGACAACCTCCAGTCAGACCATATGAAGGCCTCTGATTGAGCACAAACTCCTTTGGCTCAGTCAGGACAACTTATTTATGATAGTAAAAGAAGAACGTTAGGTTCAATCGAGTGCTAGCACGATTTCCTTGAACCTAATTGAATCTCATTCAGATCAATTGAACTAGATCAGTTCAATTGATGATCACCAGATTCAAACCCTTGTTTGTGTGACCCAGTTAGGTTCAGTTCTGTATGGTAATGGGATATGTCATGATCTCTATCATAGACATCATCGAAACTCCTTTCGATGGATCAGAACTCTTCTGATTCGAACAGCTAGAATGATCGATCATCTAAATCATTCTAATTGCTCCCAAAATCCACCAGTGACACCTAGCAGTATATGGTGGCAACCCATCAGAGCTGAATGCGAACCTCTTGGTGCAGCTACCTGTGTGATTAAGTTCTTCTATCTTGAGCCCCGATCAGATTAGGGTTAAGGTGAACTCGTCAAACCCTAGTCTCTGTCATATGATGTAATCATTCGATTCGAGTCCAATGTGAAAATCTAAATAGAAACTCTTTCTATTATTTCACTCTGCCATGGCCATGGGCTTCTGGACTTGATTCTCATGATCATCATAGGGCTGCTCCTCTACCACCGAGGTAGATAGATTCCCATCTTGATGCAATCCAGTTCCTACAATGAACATGCTATAGCCAACATACACCTCAGGGTTCCATATGGCTAGGAGACCGAGTAATGGTGTAGTCAAACTATAACACCCTCAAGGTGAACTGCCGATGCATCTCAGGTCAAAGAACCAGACACACTACTGCAGCATCGAGTCAGTCATTGACGAGAAGGTAGACTTCCTAATGACTACTCGAGGTGGTCACGCTCAGTGCCCTCGTTCTCTAACGAGTACCTGTACTCTCGCTCCGGTGTCTCCACACCGTAGACTCAAGACTCATCTACTAAAGAGAAGCGATCGTACACCAACCTTCCGGATCAATCACCATCCTCGTGATGATCCTATGGTCGGGAGCTGTTTATGAGTTAATAATGATTATTCATGTCTTAAATTTTCAACTCTTGAAAATATGAATTATCATTACCATTAACTCAAAGGATGTATCACAGACACTAAATACACATGTGTGATAGAAAATAACCCATTTTATTAATTATAGTCAAAATTACAATTTTGCCCCTAGAAGTGTATTACAAGTGTCAGCCAATTCTGGCTTCTAGGGCACATATATCTAACATTGTTAGTGGAGCTAACAACTTACGGACATTATCCAACTTTAAACAATCTTAGACAAAGATCATGTATCCATACCAAAGAAAATCCATATTAGATTTGGATCTACCCAACATGACTTAATCATCAATATATATAAACAACCAAAAGATACAAGGCCATAGACTGATACAAGGATGACTAAACTAGATCTAGTAGAGGTCACAGCTGGATGCATCAAAATCAGATGAAGAGTCAAAAATATGATGAGGAGTATCAAGGTGAAAGCCAGGAGCATGTCCTCAACCACGAGTACGTCTGCCACGGCCACAAGTAGAGGTGTGGGCACGAGCAGTTGGACGAGATGGCCCAAGAGCCTGGAAAGAAATAGGCTGGACGAGAAGAGCAATCCTAATGGTGTTCAAGTGTTCCAAAGCTCTCGACATGGACTACATAAGGGTGCCGATTTGAGTGGAAATAGTCTCACTAGAATCTCTGAACTCTCTCCTTAGAAAATCAAATCCATCCTCCAGAACACCACGTAGTCTGATTGCCTCTGTAGAAAGGTTTGATATCTTAGTGACATCTGCTTGAGGTGGGGGTCGGGCCAGATCTAATACTTGCCTCTGAAGATCTAATACCCTACCAGTCAGCCTTAAAACACATTCCTCAAGCTCTTTAATCCATGCAGACTTAGCAGAAAGCATCTAGAAAATAGTAGAGATATGAGGAATCAAAGTCTAATTAGATGGAGGGATAAAATGATAACTCTCCTCCTAAGAAGAACTAGGCATCTATCGAGACAAGAAATCTACGATCCATTGAGATAGGACATTGATAATCAACTGAAACATCCAATCGGCTATCATCCTGAGCTGGTCATCTGAGGTCTAGCTACTGAATCTGTGTTCCCTGATGGTGGTACAGGTGCATCGCTCCTCACAGATGTCGAGGGACCAGCCTTGTAATTAGATAAGAACTGAATGTCAGGAGATACTCTATGATCACGAGGAGGTGAAGATGGTCCCTCCTCCTCTATACTCTCCTCCTCTGCTCCCTTAGACCCACCACCATCTATCTTTGAGAAACCCATGCGGTGCAATGTATGGTGATTGATTGTGCGTAATAATCTGGTGACATCCTCCCTCTCGAAACTGACTCCGAACTTCCTAAAGACTAAGATAAGGGCCATACCATAAGGCAAGTGAGCCTTTGATCTGTTCAGTGTCTCCCTCATGGCTTCAATCATCAAAGCAGGAAGGTTCAAGAGGGTCTCAGTGATCATATGGTACATAATGCATACATCCCTACCAGATAAGAAATCATGCCTGCCACTTCTAAGGATAAATAATTTGATAACCATGTGGTGCAATAGTCTCATTTCCACTGAAAGTATTTTTGCTTCTAACTTGGTTAAACTACCAGTAAAATCTCTTCCTAAAATAATTCACTTTTTCTTCTTTATTTATGAGCTCCATACCAGTATAACCTTCACAAGGCAAGTGCAAGATTTGTCCTAAATAAAATAGATCAAGGACAATGTCAACTCCTTTCATAGATGACCTTACTGTTCCATTGGAGTAACTTAGGTTCAAATAAAATTTTCTGACTAGATCAACATAAACATTTTCCTTTAACAGACAGTAAAATTTTCATCCTTGACTCTTAATTTTTGAAACAACAGAAAACCCTTCTTTCTCAAAGAATCCAAAGTCAATATTCTTTCCTGGTTCAACTCTTCGATTGAAAAGAGGGGCCTTACTTGGAGTGAGAGAGGATGGTGACGTAGTTGGAGCATGTCTGAGAGTTTTGTTAAATTTGATGCCAAAGTTCTCAAGTTGTTGCCTAATACACAAGATTTGTGCACAGCAACTTTCGACTGCAATGTATTCAGTCTCGACCGTAGATAGTGCTATCAAATTTTGCTTCTTGCTAAACCAAGAGATTAAGTTAACTCTTAAAAATTGGCAAGTTTCACTAGTGCTTTTTCTATCTAATTTACATCCAGTAAAGTTTGCATCTGAATACCCTATTAGATCAATTGATGAATTTTTTGAATACCATAACCCTAAGGTTTGAGTTCCTTTTAAGTATTTAAGTATTTTTTTAACAGCATTTAAATGTGATTCTTTTGGAATAGATTAAAAATGAGTACATAAACATACACTAAACATGATATCTGGTCTACTAGCAGTTAAATATAATAAAAAATCAATCATGCCTCTATAAAGTTTCTGATCAATACTTTTATGTTCTTCATCCTTGTCAAGCTTACATGATGGGCTCATGGGGGTACCAATGGCTTTGGAGCTCTCCATCCCAAATCTTTTGAGTAGCTCTCTTGTGTACTTACTTTGGGTGATGAAGATTTCTTTCTTTGTTTGCTTGATTTGGAGTCCGAGGAAGAATGTTAGTTCGCCCATCATGCTCATCTCGAACTCTCCCTGCATGAGCTTCGCAAAATCGTGATAGAGAGTTTCATTAGTAGACCTAAATATGATACCATCAACATATATTTGTATAACTAAGATATCATCATGATCCTTTTTAATGAAAATGGTTGTATCTACATTTTCTCTTGAAAAACCATTATTAAGCAAGAATTTACTTTACCTTTCATACCAAGCCCTAAGTACTTGTTTTAAACCATATAATGCTTTGTTTAATTTGAAAACATGATTAGGAAAGGCATGGTTTTCAAAATTGGGAGGTTATTCTATATAAACTTCTTCAGCAATATATCCATTTAAGAAAGCACTTTTAACATCCATTTAAAATAGCTTAAAATTCACAAAAAATGCATAAACAAGTAAAAGTCTAATTGCTTCTAGTCTAGCAATAGGTGCAAAGATCTCATCAAAATCAATTCTTCCTTCTTGATTATAACCCTTTGCAACTAATCTTGCTTTATTCCTAATTATATTTTTATTTTCATCTAATTTATTCCTATATACCCATTTTGTACCAATTATTGAATGATTTTTAGGTCTTGATACTAAGGTTCATACATTATTACTTTCAAATTGATTAAGTTCCTCTTGCATTGCATTTATCCAATTATAATCTTTTTTAGCTTCATCTATAGTTTTGGATTCAAACTAAAAAATAAATACAAAATGATTGTATGCATCTCTAAGTGAAGAACGAATTCTTACCTCATGTGTAGGATCACCAATAGTTAATTCTTTAGGATAATTGTGGTCATACCTCCATTCTCTTAGTAGATCATTTGTATCTTGAGGTTGTTTGATAGGAATGCGATGTTGTCGTTAAGACACCATGTTTATTAGTTTAATCCAACTTCTTAAAATAATTAAAAATATGTAGATAGCAGTGAGTTAGGTCAAATCTATAGGAAAGATAGTGTTTTTAGATTTGAAATCTTTGATTTTACAAGAAAAAAGAAAAGAGAAGAGTTTTGGGATTAGAAGTGAAGTAGAAAATAAAAAAAATAAAAATTAAAAGGTGCGGAAATTTAAACTTGGTACTAAGATCTACTAGTTAGATCTTAGCATCTACTTGCAATAAAATAAAAAGTAATAATTAAAATATAAAAATTAAATTATAATAAAAATAAAGAGCATGAAATTAAAGAGCATAAAAATAAATATTGCATTAAAAAAGTTCATAATTTAAATACATAAAATAAAAAAAAAATAAAACAGACTGATCTCTGATCTTGGATCGGTATTGATGAAAAGATGGTGTAGAAGCCTAGCTCTTCTTCTCGGCACCCATTGCTTTGAAGTAGTCATTAACCCATAGTCTAGCTTCACCCTATACCAAAGCTTCATCTTGATTGGAGATGTTGATTTCTAGAGGCCTGGGATCCTTTTTATAGAGCTAGGAGGGTTGGATATTTTTTTTGGAGGCAATATGGGACTAATAGCCTTTGTAATCATCAAAATATAAAAAAATTTAAGTAAAATTTAGATTAAAATAGCTTTAATATGAATTTGATAAGTCTGGTGAAATCTAGCTATTCAATAGGAATCCAATGGTCCAAAAATCATCAAAATCGGATGCATATCGGCCTAGATCAGGTCGGATTAAATTATGACCGTTCGATCGCACGTTGATGGAGAAAATCTAGCCACAAATCATGCATCAAGAGTCCTGATCACCGTAGGGAGCATTTTGGACCATTGGATCTTCATCAGTTGGTTTTCTGACCATCGGATCATGCCAGATCACTGATAGAATTTGAATCAAACCCAGAAATAACCACCACCGTCCGATCCTGACCGCAATCAACCGCAACCATTCGATCATGCAATTACTATTTTCATGGATCGCATGGATCGGCTACACTGTACACTATAGCCAGTCAGCGCTTTTGTCATCGAGTGAAAAGACCAGATTGCCCTGTGAGTCGTGATAAATTTCTATGGACTCTTTAAGGGTCTAGATCCACCACGTGTCGCGCTGTGATTCATCGATTTCTGCTGAGGTGGCGGTCCATGCCTGGATCATAGACTAGCTGATGGCTTCAATGGCTGAGTCAACTTTGATGGCTTGGCTTAGCTTGTGGAGCCGGTTGAGCTGTTTTCTTTTTTATTTAAATTTTATTTATTTTAATTCTTTAGAAATTCATATTTTCTTCATTTTAGCTCCATTTTACTTCAAACTTATTTCATTATGATAAAAAAAATGAGCTCTTTCCATTGATTATAAAATTTTATTTTTAATTTTTATTATTTTTTAATTAATTTTTTAATTAATAAATATAAATTTCTTAAAAATTATATATAAATTGATCATTAATTTTAAAAAATTAATATGAATTAATTAATAAATTAATATTTTTATTGATAAATTTATGATACTTATCACACCCCCCAACTTAAGCTTTGCTCATCCTCGAGTAAAGAAAGAATTTAGTTTTAAATATCTTTTAACTTTAGAGTTTTGAATTTTACCTAAGCAGTTTTCAAAATGGCCATTGATATTTAGTAGAGCTTAAGTGAGATATATCATTGGGGTATTAATACTTATCAATAGAAAAGTTAAGTAAAGAATATTAAATTTTTTAGAACTTTTTCTAAATTATCCCATCTTTATCTCTAATTTGTTTAAACTTTCATATAGACAAGCGTATTACTACTTCCATCCTTCATTTATTTTTACATTGCCCACTTTTTGATGCGAATATCATTGCTTACTTAGGCAATGGGATTCGGTTACTTGATGGAAAATCAATGTCTTTTTTTTTTTTTTAATATTGTACCATTATTGTCTTAACCCCTTAAGCTTTTTATTTGATCCATGTAGCGAGTCTTGGGCCAATGACTTCCAAACTAATTGGCTTTAGGGTACTAGGTATAGAATATCCCTCGGGCTTACTAGCTCGAATCAAACAGGCTATGAGTTAAGACTAGCTTTACAATGAGCTTCTTTGCCCTTTTCATCTTTTGACGTGAAACTCAATGCTTGCTTAGGCAAAGAGGCTCGGTTACTCAGTGAGAAGTACTTGAAAACTATTTTATTAAAATAAATTTTTTATATGAAGAAATATATAGTTACCCTACACAAGCCTATAAAAAGTAGGCTTTTCTTTGATGCTAGTAGAAGTAATTAGAAATACTCCAAGAAAAAAACTTTTTATGTTCTAAACTTAACTCTTTATTGAATTTTCTTAATACTTGATTTCTCAATATCTCATAGATTCTCTAATTTGTGTATCAATTTTTTTAAAAAATATTTAGTTTAATTCGATTCTTAAGCATAATCAGATATCTAATTACTAAATACTAACTTTTTTGAGGACTTAATATTTTAAAATTTTTATTTTTCTCCCCCTAACTTAATCGACATTATCCTTAATAGAGAAAAATAAAGGGTGTAATAAAGAACATGAAAGAATACACCCAACTCAGTATATTTTTGGTCCAGCACATGCCTTTAAAAATTTAAGCTCTTCTCCAACTTATTCAAATTATCCTAAAATCAACTAAAAAGATAAATTAAACTAAAAAAAACTAAATATTGGGTTGCCTTCCAACAAGCGCTAAGTTTACCATCTTCAGCCAGATACAATGCAGCTCACTATCCTGTGTTGAATATTGGATTGACAAATTTTAATGGTTTTGGATTACCAATCTCAGAAAGTTGATTTATAATCCCATTATTGATATAATCATTATTAATTTTAGGGATATAATTTGTGATCTCATTCTCAGACCCATATTTATTAAGAATTTCTTCTATTTATTTTTCTAAAATGCTCATGAATGGAGTTTTTGTATTAGGAGTTAAGTTTGATTCAATGGATGCTGGAATGGTGATTAAAGATGATTTTAATTTTGGAGGTAAATTAATGTGATCTTGCTTAAGCAACTCCATTGATATTTTATTACATGCCTCTTGATTTTTGTAAGAAGAATCAGCTTCTAGGATTGAAGGGAATAGGACATTAGGTTTATAAGTCTCAGATAAATAATCTATTCTCTTTCCTCCTATTTCTATCTCATTTAAACTGAAACCAGCATCAGTACTAGTTCCTGACTCGGGTTCTTCTATGTGATTAGTCTCAATACTAATCTGTTCCTTTAAATTTTTATTTTGGCTAGCATCAGTACTAGCCTCTCTCACTTGATCTTGGTATGGGTCCATAAGAATCCTATAGTTTTTAAGTTCAGAAATTACTTTGGCATTCTCTAATTGAGGATTCTTAGATGGGATATTAGATTGATAATTTAATCTAGATGATTGGTGGACATTAGATGGGTTGTTTGAAATTGGTAGGTTCGATAATTGATCTAGTTCTCTCCTCATGTTAGATTCAACTAATTGACCTATTTGGGCTTCTAGCTTGGTGATAGATTATTGTTGAGTCAGAATTATTGTTGAAGTTGGTTAAATCTATCATCGGCTAGATTGGTTTGTTGAGAAGGTGGGTATGATAGTTGGTTGTTATATGATGGCTGGGTAAACTGACTAGACTGACCATTATTATAGGCATAGTTTTGGTATTGGGGCTTATTTTGATAAGTTTGCACTGATAGAGTTTGGGTCTAAGCCTAAGTCTGTTATGGTTTTCAAGAAAGATTAGGATGGTTTCTCCAGCTAGAGTTATATGAATTTGAAAATGGATCATTAATCAGCTTGGAGTAGCCTTGAGCAACTAGTTTTTGGATAAAAGATGGAAATTGTGCAGCCGTAGGACATTCACTCACATTATGGGTTGGGCTAGCATAGATTGAACAAATCTCCTGATAATTAGAAGATGATGTGAATTATGCAGAAGATTGTTGACCTAGGGTTAGGACTTGATCTAATTTCTGAGCAAGAAAGTCCACTTTATTTATCAAATTTGAATCAACCTTCGGACTAGATTCTAGATGTTTAAATTCATGGATCCCTGTCCAGATTTGGTAGAAAGACAACGAAGCATGGTTATTTGAGTTTTCACTCAGGATTTCAAATAAGGTATAGGCTTCATCCTCACTCTTGTTCATGAATGCACCTCTACAAGATGCATCTACTATCTATCTGTATTGATCTCCTAAACCCTCATAGAAAGCTTGAACTATTTACCACTTAGATAGACCATGGTGTGGGCATTTTCTAAGAAGTTTCTTAAGTCTCTCCCATGACTCGTGAATCTGTTCCTCTGGAAGCCGAGCAAATCCAGTGATAGCTTGCCTCATAGTATTGGTTCGGCCTATGGGGTAAAATTTTTTAAGAAATTCACTTTGCAAGTTGGTCCAAGTTTTAATTGATCTTCCTATTGTGCCAAGCCAGTACTTGGCTTTGTCTTTTAATGATAAGAAAAATAAAATTAGTCTAAAGGCATCATTAGTTAAATTTTAAATTCTCACCGTAGAGCAGATTTTTAAGCATTCATCCAGATATTTATAAGGATCTTTATTGATGTTCTCATAGAAAGATGAAAGCATCTGGATTATAGTCGGCTTGATCTCATAGTGGGTAGTATGAATTTTAGGTAATTGGATACAAGTTGATGGGTTATAGGTGGAAGGAATAAAGTATTCCTTCATCTGCTTAAGTGGTTCTCTAAAATTTTCAGCCATTTGGTTATTGGGTTTAATACAATTCAGCCTGTTAATTTTATGTTTGGATTCAACTAGATCAAATAAAGCAATTTTCTACCGTGCATGTACTAGTGCAACCCTAACGTGTGGTTCAAAATTTTTTTTTTAAATTTTTTAAATTTTTTATTATTTTATTATATTAAAAATTAATTATTTTATTTATTAATTAAATTAAATTAAATTAAATTATCAATTTTAATATTTTTTAGTTAGTTAAATTTAATTTTTATTTTATTTTATTTTATTTTTAGAGGAGAAAGAAGAAGAAAGAAAGAAGAGTTCTAAAGAAGAGGTCCTAAGGAGTCCTAGAATGAAGAAGAGAGAAAAAAATTAAGTTTAATTAGGTTTGATGTTGGTTAGCAATCAAGTTGGTCAATCAATCCTGACTAAGGGTTGTTCTAGATCTAGACAGCTCCTAACTATCAAGGTCACCTTCAAGTCCTCCAAGTGTAAGATCAGTCAATCAACTAGTCAGGTAGGTGTAAGATCGGTGGGAGTCCCATTGTTGCTTGCCTTAGACACCAATTATGCTTGGCCAAGTAAGCGAATGAAACTAATTAAGTAACCACCTTTCTTTGGGCCCAGTCATCGCTGAGCCACTTTCCTAGATACCAGTCAAATTGATTAACCCTAACTTGGTTCAACTCTTAGGGTTTCTTATCCTATTGAGCTCGAATATCCTTAAGGGTTGATGTCTAATTGATTTTAAAGTTAAGGTTTGGGTTAATGCAGGATGCTGGTTGGTTGTTTGTGGGCCAAGGAAGGGTGATCAAATCCCTACCTTATCTTGTTTAATGGGTTGTGCCCTTAATTTGATTTAATATGAATATGCAAAAATAAAATTTCCAATCAAAGAGTTCTATGTAATTTAAACTAGATGCATGCAACTAATTAAATTCTGAAAAGCTTACCTTGCCTCCAGCAATCACCAAAAAAATAAAATAAAATAAAATAAAATAAAAATAAAACTAATATGATGGATGCTCTAAATAATTAGAATTTCTAATCTTATGATGAGATTTTTAATTAGATTTAAGTAGATAATTTTTAATTAATTTAAAAATAAAGTAAGTATTAAAAATAAGGAAAGAGATTTAGGGTTTAGGAATGATCTCACCAAATAGGATTGAGAGTTTTGTTCATGCCCTAATCTTCTTTGTTCTTTTCTCTATTTTTTTTCTATAAAAAATAATAGTAGGTAAAACAAATCAAAGAAATGAGAAAAATTATTATACCTCCCCAACAACGGTGCCAAAAACTTAATAGGAATGCGATGTTATCGTTGAGACACCGTGTTTATCAGTTTAATCCAACTTCTTAAAATAATTAAAAATATGTAAATAGCAGTGAGTCGGGTCGAATCCATAGGAAAGGTAGTGTTTTTAGATTTGAAATCTTTGATTTTACAAAAGAAAAAGAAAAAAGAAGAGTTTTGGGATTAGAAGTGAAGTTGGAAAATAAAAAAAATGAAAATTAAAAGGTGCGAAAATTTCAACTTGGTACTAAGATCTACTAGTTAGATCTTAGCATCTACTTACAATAAAATAAAAAGTAATAATTAAAATATAGAAATTAAATTGCAATAAAAATAAAGAGCATGAAATTAAAAAGCATAAAAATAAATATTATATTAAAAAGTTTATAATTTAAATACATAAAATAAAAAGAAAATAAAATAGGCTGATCTCTGATCTTGGATCGGCATTGATGGAAAGATGGTGTAGAAGCCTAGCTCTTCTTCTTGGCACCCATTGCTTTGAAGCAGCCATTAACCCATAGCCTGGCTTCACCCTATACCAAAGCTTCATCTTGATTGGAGATGTTGATTTCTAGAGGCCTGGGGTCCTTTTTATAGAGCTAGGAGGGTTGGATATTTTTTTTGGAGGCAATGTGGAACTAATAGCCTTTGTAATCATCAAAATATAAAGAAATTTGAGTAAAATTTAGATTAAAATAGCTCTAATATGAATCTGGTAAGTCTGGTGAAATCTAGCCATTTAATAGGAATCCAACGGTCCAAAAATCATCAAAATCGAATGCGTATCGGCCTAGATTAGGTCGGATTAAATTCTGACCGTCCGATTGCGCATTGATGGAGAAAATCTGATCGCAAATCATGCATCGAGAGTCCTGATCACCGTCAGGAGCATTCTGGACCATTGGATCTTGATCAGTTGGTTTTTTGGTCATTGGATCGCGCTAGATCACTGATAGAATTTGAATCAAACCCGGAAATAACCACCACCGTCCGATCCTGACCGCAATCAACCACAGCCATCTGATCGTGCAATTACTATTTTCATGATCCGCATGGACTAGCTGCACCGCACACCATAGCCAATCAGCGCTCCTATCATCGAGTGAAAAGATCAGATTGCCCTGTGAGCCGCAATAAATTTTTGTGGACCCTTTAAGGATCTTGGTCTGCCACGTGTCGCGTTGTGATTCACTGATTTCTCTTGAGGTGGCGGTCTACGTCTGAATCATAGACTGGCTGATGGCTTCAATGGCTGAGTCGGCTTTGATGGCTTGGCTTAGCTTGGTGGCTTGGCTTGCGGAGCCGGCTGAGCCATTTTCTTTTTTTATTTAAATTTTATTTATTTTATTTGTTTAGAAATTCATATCTTCTTCGTTTTAGCTCCGTTTTACTTCAAACTTATTTCATTATGATCAAAAAAATGAACTCTTTCCATTGGTTATAAAATTTTATTTTTTAATTTTTATTATTTTTTAATTAATTTTTTAATTAATAAAAATATGAATTTCTCAAAAATTATATATAAATTGATCATTAATTTTAAAAAATTAATATGAGTTAATTAATAAATTAATATTTTTATTGATGAATTTATGGTACTTATCATTGTTCATGTTGTTCTTCACCTTCATCCTCTTATTTGTTCTCATGTTCTTCTTCATTTTAAATTGTTGAGTCCTTTAGGATGAGCTCCTTCATTCCATCTATAATAGGACCTATATCATCAATACCTTCACTCTTCCTTGATGAAAGATCATTAGTTTCATCAAAACCAACATGTATTGACTCCTCTACTACTAAAGTTTTTTTGTTAAAAACTATAAATACTTTGCTAGAGGAGGAGTAACCAAGGAAAATAGCTTCATCAGATTTTGTATCAAATTTTTCTAACCTCTCTTTACTATTGTTCAAGACAAAATATCGGCAATCAAAAATATGAAAATATTCAATGTTTGGTTTTCTTCCTTTCCAAAGCTTATAGGATGTTTTCTTCAAAATTGATCTAATTAAAGCATGATTTAGAATGTAACATGTCGTGTTAATTGCTTCCGCCCAAAAGCATCTTGGGCGGTTGCTTTCACATAGCAAGGTACGGACCATTTCTTCTAGTATTCTATTTTTTCTTTCTACTATCCTATTTTGTTGAGGTATCCTAGGTGCTGAAAAGTTATGGTCTATACCTTTTCATCACAAAATTCTTCAAAATCTTAGTTTTCAAATTTGGTTGTATGATCACTTCGAATACTTTGAATTGAAAGTCCTTTTTCATTTGTAACTTTTTGATAAAACTTTGAATAAATATAAAAAATTTCATCCTTTTGTGCTAAAAAGAAAATCCATGTAAAACATGAATAGTCATCGATAATAACAAGACCGTAATGCTTTCCACCTAAGCTTGTAGTTGTTGTAGGACTGAATAAATCCATGTGTAATAATTCTAATGGCCTAGAAGTTGAAATAATGTTCTTGGATTTGAAAGAAACTCTACTTTGTTTACCTAATTGGCATGTATCATAAATCTTATCTTTTTCAAAACTCAATTTTAGTAAATCGGTAACTAATTCCTTTTTGATAAGCTTTGAAAATGAATGCATGCTAATATGTGCAAGCCTACGATGTCAAAGCCAACTAGTCTCATTAATTTTGGCATTCATAGCTACTAGACATTGCATGTTCATCATAAAAGGATCATTCAAATCTATCATATAAATATTACCATACCTATGCCCAACAAAATTAATGCCATCATCATTGGGACTAGTTACAATGCACAACGAAGATTCAAAAATAACTTTGTAACCCTTGTCACAAAGTTGACTAATGCTTAAGAGATTGTATTTCAAACCATCTACTAATAAAATATTTTTAATATATTTGGAGGAAGTAATATCAATGTTATCTATACTGATGATCTTTTTTTTGCCATTGTCTCCAAAGATGACTATCCCTCCATTTTTAGCATCAAGTGTGATGAATTGGGACTCATCACCGGTCATATATCTTGAGCATCCACTATCAAGATACAATCTTCGATTTTTTTCTTTGGATGCAAGACATACCTACATGCAAAATTAAGTCTTTACTTTTGGTACCCAAGTTTTCTTGTATCCTTTAAGGTTAGTCACAATGGTTCCTTTTGAAATCCATATTTTCTTTACATTTGAATTGTTAGAGAAACATGTAAAAGATTTGTATCCTAGTTTATCATATTTAAAGTAAGTAACATTTAAAAATTTATTGCTTTATGAATTTATAAAAATATTTTTCAAAAATTTTTATTTTCTTAGGGGGTTATAGCCTAAACCGGCTTTATCATAGATGGCCTTTTGATTTTCAAGAATCATATAATATTTATTTGAACTCAAAGTAAAATTTTCAACTATCAGTTTTAACTTGTCGATTTCATTTTTCAAATTTAGGTTCTCTTGAGTTAAGGCTAGTTTTTCACTTGAGATAGTTTTATTTTCTTTTAGCAAAAATTGATTCTTTAACTTGAGTTCTTTATTTTTAGATTCTAACTTCTATAAATCATCTACTAAATCATAGAAGGCTTCTTAAAGTTTTTCTAATATAAATTCATTTGAGATTTCAGCATTTACCTTATTTTCATATGCCATAAGGCATAAGTTGGCTTGTTCATGAACTTCTTCCTCTTCGAAGCTTGAGTCATCACTATCACTCCATGTAGCCACCATAGCCTTTTTCTTGTACTTCTTGGAGCCCTTTTTGAGTTGTGGACATTTGGATACACTCATAATAAATAAGGGACTGCTTCTTATCTTTTCTCTTGCTATGCTGCCCTTTGGTAGGTGGCCTCTTTCTCATCTCTTGTTTTCTCCTGTTCAAAAATCTCTTGAACTTTCTAGTGATGAGGGCTAATTTTTCATCTTGTTCTTCATCTTCTATTTCATCAGATCCCTCATCTTGTTGAGTGGTGGATTTGAGGACTGTTGTCTTCTTCTTCTTGACATCTTCTTCTTGATGTTGTTTCATGCTTAGCTCGTGTGTCATTAGTGATCCTAGAAGCTCCTCCAAGAGTAAAACATTTAGATCTTTAGCTTTTTAGATTACGATCACTTTGGCCTTCCAAGTCCTTGGTAAGGATCTAAGAATCTTTCTCACAAGATCGCTATTTGAATAAGACTTACCAAGATTTTTTAGACCATTAATAATATCCATAAAATGAGTAAACATTTTAGTTATTGATTCATCATGCTCCATTTTAAAGAGTTCATATTTGTGCACAAGCATGTTAATTTTTGACTCCTTAACTTGATTGGTGCCTTCATGTGTTACTTCTAACCTATCCCATATTTTTTTAGCCGATATGCATGTTGAAATATGATTAAATTCATTAGCATCTAAAGCACAATATAAAATATTCATGGCGTTTGCATTGAGTTGAGCCATTTTCTTATCAATCTTGTTGAGGATAAATTTCGCTCCCGCCGAAGTCCAATTTGATGCTTAGCCTAATGCGACTAGTAATGACGGAAGAGCTTTGATTAAAAATTCTTCCTCCAGCAATCGAATCCCTCCTAAACTCCTTCAAGCACTCGGACTCCCTCCAGCGGCCGAACCCCTCCCAGACCTCTCCTTCCGCAATCGGATTTCTTCAGGAGTCGAACGCCTTTCGAACTTCTTTTGGATCTCTCCTTCAGTCAGATTTCTATAGAAGCCAAACTCCCTCTAGACTCCTCCTTCAGTCAAGTTTCTATAGGAGCCAAACTTCTTTCGGACTTCTATTTAGTTGGATGTCTATAGGATCCGAACTCCTTTCGAACATCTCCTTCAGTAGTTGAACTCCTCCAGTGGTCGAATCCCAGCCGAACTTCTTTCGAATTTCTTCAGTAGTCAAATTCCTCAAGGAGCCGAACTCCTTTCGACTTCCTCCAGCAGTTGAATTTTTTTAGGAGCCAAACTCCTCCAGCAGTTGGATTTTTCTAGGAGTCGAACTCCTTTCAAACTCCTCCAATGGTCAGATTTCTTCAAGAGTCGAACTCCTTCTGGACATCTCCTTCAATCGAATTTCTCTAGGAGCCGAACTCCTTATGAACTTCTCCTTCAGTCGGATTTTGAATGCTTGCTTTCTCCTAACGATTACGACTATCATTTATCAGTCTACTACAGGCAACCCCACTACCGAACGGTTACAACTGTCATTATCAGTCTATTACGAGCGACACCACTCTCCATAATAAATTTCACGTGATCTAGAGCAACCCACTACCAGACGGTTACAATAAGCTCCATCTATAAAAAGGAACCCTCTAGATATGTTTTCTCTAAGATCTCTTCTCCTCCCAAAATTTTGCCAAATTTATATCCAAGCACTCCATTTCTATTGGCTAGAAGAGCTGACTTGATCGTCGGAGGGTTCTATCGGAGCCACCACCACCAACTCTGAATAGGACTTTATTTTGTAGGTCACCGATGGTGACCTCATCTTTTCCAACTCCAGCTCGATCCGACATCAGCTAGATTCTACACTGATAGGATTGGTGCTAGAGGAAGAGCCCTCTGTTCCTAAGATTCCTTTGATCTTAAAGGAGTGCTCAACAGTCTTCTTCTTCTCTAGAGTTCTTTTTGAAAAAAAAGATGCTTCCTAGGAAAGCTTCAATCGGTGATCAACAGCCTCTGTAGCTAGATCCCATCCAGATCAGTCCGTTCCCACTTCGGCTTCGGTAACTCAAGCTCCACCTATAGTCATAGTAGATGTGGAGCAGTTCAACCTGCTGGTCCAGCAGGATCGCGGTCTCATGAAGGTGATGTAGGCCATACATCGGCAGGCTCCGACGTTAATTCAACTAGAGCAGGCTCTTTTGGAGCCCCATGATCCGATTGGAGGACGACCGACTCGGGCTGGTTGATCGGTGACCTCCAAAAAGGAAAAACAGAAGGTGGAGAGCCATTGCTTGGACCATGATTTAACCCCGGATGAAGCTTTGCTCCCATCCCACTAGAAAACTCTGGAGATCAATGATCGTAAAGATCTCCTGAATCATAGGCTCCAGAAAATGAGCCGATAGATTGAAGAATTTTGCCACATCACCCCAGCTCCCCATGACGATGTCTGCACTGATCCCCTTTCTCTCTTCGAATTATGCAAGAGCTTGTTCTGCTGAACTTCAAGATTCCCCAACTTGAAAGCTACGATGAAACTTCTGATCCGATCGATCACCTAGAGGCCTTCTGAACCATGATGCTGCTCCATAATGCATCAGTTGCAATTTTATGCCGGGCTTTCCCGTCTACCCTTAACGGACCCACCAGGATTTAGTACTCAGCCCTTAAGTTGGGTACCATCTTTTTCTTTGGTCATATGAGCCATCAGTTTGCGGCTCATTTCATTAGCAACCGACGTCCCTGCCGAGGTTTCGATTCCTTGATGAACATCAAGCAGAAGAAGGGAGAATCCATTCGGGCTTATGTCACATAATTTAATGCTACTGCATTGGAGGTCTGGAACCTAGACCAATCGATTGCAATGGCTCAGAAGAATGATTTGCTATTCTCCCTGAAGAAGAAGTATCCCAGGGATTTTGCCGATCTGTTAGCTCGGGCTAAGGGATATATCCGTGCAGAAGAGGCCTTCAAATTGAAGGATGAAAAAGCCATAGGAGAATGGTGGAAGGGCGAGTCTAATAGACCCACCACTGAAGGAGGGCCGAATGAAGTTTGGCCATGCTCAAGGACTCCTCCCGAGCGCAAGCGAGCCCGAACTTCTCCTCGAGCTTGTCATCAAAGAAGCTCCGACAGAAGGACATGAAGAAGTTTCTTCCTGAAGGTTTCACAACTATGCCCCTCTCAATGCTCCACAGATGCTGGCCTAAAGCAAGCCAATGGCGCTACCATAGCTAGAACCACTAATGAGGATAAACAATAAGGAGATCTACCACCTTTTGGCATCATCAATGCTATCTCTAGGGGGCTTAGTACTTCGGCTAGCTACCATCTCTCAGCCTCAGAGCCAGGAAAAGCTTGCTCCGAATTGGGAAGGCCCATATGAAATAGAGGAGGTCGTCCGGCTCAAAACTAATCATCTGAAGAAGCTCGAAGGAACAACGCTCCCACAACCTTGAAACTCAAAGACTCTGAGAATGTACTGTCTGTAATTTTTCTTCAATAAAACTCCTCCATTTCAACATTATTATTTCTCGATGCAAAAATTATCTGATGATAGGGAAGAAGCAATTAATAGTGGCCATGTTAGGAATAGGAGGAGAATCTCGTCCTAACATGAGCAAGTCGAAGGCCTCATTCATTTTAGACGAGATGTGGGGAGAGGTCCTGACAACGGTCCTTATGTGCCCCCATAGCCCGTTAGGAACATGAGGAGAACCTCATCCTAACGTGAGCAAAATCGAAGGCCTCGATCATTTTTAGACGAGATGGGAGAGAGGCTCTGATAATGACCCTTATGTGCCTCCACAGCCCATTAGGAACAGGAGGAGAACCTCATCCTAATGCGAGCAAAGTCGAAGACCTTGTTCATTTTAGACAAGATGGGGGGAGAGGCCCTAATAATGGCCCTTATGTGCCCCCATAGCCCATTAGAAACAGAAGGAGAACCTTATCCTAATATGAGCAAAGTTGAAGATCTCGTTCATTTTAGATGAGATGGGGGGAGAGGCCCTAACAATGACCCTTATGTGCCCCCACAGCCCGTTAGGAATAGGAGGAGAACCTCATCCTAACATGAGCAAAGTCAAAGACTAAGGCCCTAACAATGGCCCTTATGTGTTCCTGCAGTCCATTAGGAATAGGAGGAGAATCTCATCCTAACGTGAGCAATGTTGAAGGCCTCATTCATTTTAGACGAGGTGAGAGGAGAGGCCCCGACAACAACCCTAAATATGCCTCTATAGCCTATTAGGAACAAGAGGAGAACCTCTTCCTAGCATTAGCAAAGGTCGAAACCCCATAGACCAAAGACATGGAGAAGGAAAAAGCTTGATGGAGAATCCTTACATGTGATTTTCCATGACAATCTAACTACGTCAAATGCGACAGGTAGAACCTTATCCTGATTTGCAAGAGAGATCCTAGTTCGATGTTCACAACAAGCCCGACGTCCATAACGAGTTCGACGTCCCCAACAAGTCCAACGTCCACAACGAGTTTGACATCCACAACAAGCAGCAAGCACGGGAACTTGGGACCAGAATTCTCCTTCAAGCTTCAACTTGAATGTCAATCTCGATTAAAGATAAGATCTCCCCCGAGCTTCAACTTCAATGTCAACCTCGACTAAAGATAAGATCTCCTTCGAGCTTCAATGCCAACCTCAACAGGAGACAAGATTTTCTTCAACCTCGACTGAAGATAAGATCTCTCCCGAGCTTCAATCTGAATAGGTGCAGAACCTAGAAGAAGACTTTGGCAGTCATCCTTTTTATACTTCTTTCAAATTTCAAACTCGGGAGTGGAGGGACTATTGTTGGGGATAAATCTCGCTTCCATCGAAGTCCAGTCTGATGCTTAGCCTAATGCGACTGGTAATGATGGAAGAGCTTCGATTAAGAATTCTTCCTCCAGCAGTCGAACCCCTCCGAAACTCCTTCAAGCACTCGGACTTCCTCCAGCGGTCAAACCCCTCCCAGACCTCTCCTCCAGTAGTCGAATTTCTTCAGGATCTGAACTTCTTTCAGATCTCTCCTTCAGTCGAATTTCTATAAGAGCCAAACTTCCTCCAGACGACTCCTTCAGTCAAGTTTTTATAGGAGCCAAACTCCTTCCAAACTTCTCTTCAGTCGGATGTCTATAGGAGCCAAACTCCTTTCAGACATCTCCTTAGTAGCCAAACTCCTCCAATGGCCGAACCCCAGCCAAACTCCTTTCAGATTCCTCCAGCAATCGGATTCCTTTAGGAGTCAAACTTCTTTCGACTTCCTTCAGTAGTTGAATTTCTCCAGGAGTCGAACTCCTCTAGCAGTCAGATTTTTTCAAGAGCCGAACTCCTTTCGAACTCCTCCAATGGTCGGATTTCTTTAGGAGTCGAACTACTTCTGGACATGTCCTTCAGTCGGATTCCTCCAGGAGTCGAACTCCTTATGAACTTCTTCTTCAGTCAGATTTCAAATGCCTGCTTTCTTCTAATGGTTACAACTATCATTTATCAGTCTACTACAGACAACCCCACTATCAGATGGTTACGATTGTCATTATCAGTCTATTATGAGCAACACCACTATTCGTAACAAATTTTACATGGCCTAGAGCGGCTCACTACCAAACGGTTACAATAAGCTCCATCTATAAAAAGGAACCCTCCAGATACATTTTTTCTAAGCTCTCTTCTTCTTCCCAAAACTCTGCCGAATTCATATCCGAGCACTTTATTTCTATTGGCTAGAAGAACTGACTTGATCGTCGGAAGGTCCTATCGGAGCCACCATCATCGACTCCACATAGAATTTTATTTTGTAGATCACCGGTGGCGACCTCATATTTTCCAACTCCAGCTCGATCCGACATCAACCAGATTCTGCATCAACAAATCTCATCCCATTCTCTTTCAAATTTGGTTGATTCTACATCATCAATTATATTAGTGGATATGTGTGGTCCATTAACTGTGATACTCTATATATCATAGTCAAGTGCTTGTATGAATATTCTCATCTGAGCTTTTCAATAGATATAGTTTGACTCATTAAAAAATGGAGGTCGGTTTGTGGACTGCCCCTCTGCTAGAGAGATACCAACTTGGGTTGCCATAGATCTTTGACTCTTTGATGGTTAAATCAAAATAGTACTAGAGCATCGGGCTTTGATACCACTTGCTGCCCAGCTATGCAATCCAAGAGGGGGGGTAAATTAGGTTTTTAAAATTTTAAAGTTAATTTAGAGTTACAAAGATTATGTGATGATTTGTAAGTGATATGTGATAGGTGTTTTAAGTGTAGAGAATAAGTGAATATCAAAAGAGCAAGTATATAATAATGTAAAGATAGAGAGAGAAGAAGAACACCATAAACAAATAAGATTTATAGTGGTTCAGTACCAACCTTGCATCTACATCTACTTCCCAAGCTCCTACTTGGGTATTTAAATCTACTAAACATATTCAAACTGAATACAATATTGAAAACTTCCAACCCTAGCTATCCTAAGCTAGAACACTTATTTTTCGGATACAAGCCAATCCAATACAATCCTAATTATGGTTAGGATCAATCTTTCCAAGTTTTGGAATCCTTTCAAAACCTAAAACAACTCAAAGAGCAGAGAATAAGAGTTTATGTCAATAAATATAACTCAAGCTCCTTAAATGAGCAAATAAAAGCTTTAAGAACACTTTACACAACAAAGAGAAAGCTTTTTTGATTTTTCTCAAGGTTGTTGAAGACTTGAATGAGTTTTTGAGGAATTGGTGAGCTTGAAAATGAAAGCTTCTTTGCTTGAAGAGGGCTTTTTGCTTAGGACTAAAATGAATGCTTGAATCTTTCTTGTTGTTCCTTCCTTTTGAAAGTCTTTATATCCATTATGATGACTGGAGAGAAAATAGACCCAATTTATAGCCATTGGAGATCCATTTTAGAGCATTAAATACAGCTAAAAAAGATTAAAAAATAGCTAATGCAAACTTTTTCCACTACAGGGGTCGACCCCTAGGGGTCGACCTCTATGATAGAAAATCCAAAAAATCTACCATTCTATATTTTTTGTCTTTAGAATAGTAGAGGTCGATCCCTAGATCGATCCCTGGAATAGGGGGTGACCTAGGGGTTGACCCCTTTGGTGTGCCAGCCAAAGAAACCCATGCTATTCAGCCTCTTTTGACAGAGGTCGACCTAGTGGTCGACCCTTTTCTTAAAAATTGATTTTCTCTCAAAATATAAATTTAAAAAATATAAAATTATCTCTAATAGATCATAAATCTTCTGTTCTTGCTCTTGAGGCTTTCGAACCAAAACTTGATAAAATTATGATTTTTTCTCTGAAATACAATAAATCTTTTTTCAAGCCAAAATTATTAGTAATCTCCTAAAATATTTTATAATCATCAAAATTAATTCTTAGAGCAACATCAGTCAAACTGGTTTCTAATGACATGGGTCAGTCTGAATGATCAAGTGATCTAATTAAATCTCAATCGACCATATCGATCAGATAAGTGAGATCAGTGGAAGGGATATGCCATTAACTCATCAAAGATCGAATCAGTGTGAGTAGTTCCTAATTAAAAATCACTGGTCTTAATTGCCAAACTTACCTTAGACACCAATCGATTAATTAGGTTTAATCTGATCAACCTAGTAATTTCGAGCTAGATCGCTTAGCCATGAATTAAGTCCATCTTGGTCTCATAAAAGACATGGACTCATCCAATTGTTAGATATGTATGCTTTAGAAGCCAGATTGGCTGACACTTATAATAGACTTCTAAGGATACAATTATAATTTTGACTATAAATAATAAAATGGGTTAGTTTCTATCATAGTGTGTATTTTGAAAGTGTTTGTGATACATCCTTTGAGTTAATGGTAATAATAGTTCATATTTTCAAGAGTTGAAAATTTAAGACGTGAATTTTCATTATTAACTCATAAAATGCTCCTGACAGTAGGATCATCATGAGGATGGTGATTGATCTGGAGGGTTGGTGTACGATCGCTTCTTTAGGGGAGATGAGTCTTAAGTCTATGGTGTAGAGACATCAGAGCGAGTGTATAGGTACTCATTACAGAATGAGGGCACTGAGTATGATCACCTCGAGCAGTCATAAGGAAGTCTACTTTCTCGTCAATGACTGGCTCGAAGCTGTAGTGTTATATCTAGTTCTTTGACCTGAGGTGTATCGGTAGTTCATCTTGAGGGTGTTATGGTTTGACTACACCATAACTCGATCTCTTAGCCATTCGAAATCCTGAGGTGTATGTTGGCTATAGCATGTTCATTGTAGGAATTGGATTGCACCAATAGGGGATCTATCCACCTCGGTAGATGAGGAGCAGCCCTATGATGATCATGAGAATCAAGTCCGTAAGCCCATGGCCATGGCAGACTAAAATAATAAAAAGAGTTTCTATTAGGATTTTCACATTGGACTTGAATCGAATGTTTAATTCATATGATAGAAATTAGGGTTTGATGAGATCACCTTAACCCTAATTCGGTCGGGGCTCAAGATAAAGGAACCTAATCACACAGGTAACTACACCGAGAGGTTCACTTTCAATTCTGATGGGTTACCACCATATACTACTAGGTATCGCTGATAGATTTTGGGAGCAATTAGAATGATTTGGATGATTGATCATACTAGTTATTTGAATTAGAAAAGTTCTGATCCATCAGAAGGTATTTTGATGATGTTGATGATAGAGATCGAGACATATCCCATTACCATATGGAATTGAACCTAACTGGATCACATAAATAAGATTCAATTAGGTTCAAGAAAATTGTGCTAGCACACGATTAAGCCTAATGTTCTCCTTTAATTTTCATTAAAGCTTGTCTCGACTGAGCCAAATGTATTTGGGCTCACTCAGAAACCTTTACTTGATCTGACTGGAGCTTGTCTGGGTCAGAAAAGGATTATCTTAATTTATGAGATGAATTTAAAACAACACCTGCCATTTTTGGTCACCTACTAAATCTTGTTTTCGGACATTGGTCAAATGTTGACCCTGGACACTTAGACATTTGCCCATGTGTCATGCACCCATAGGAGAGTATCTGGGGACTTGTCCTCCTACTAAAATATATACAAGAAGAGGGTGCATGCCTAAGGAGGCGTGCACCCCATGAGGATAAAGCTGGAGTCCCATACAGATGGGACTCGAGGGTTGCTTCAGGGGATTAAACTGTGCGGCACCAAGAAGTCTTGTTTGACCCAATCTTGGCATCACCTTAGGAGGATTTTGAGGATCTCTCATTTGATTGGATTAGATGATATCATTCCACTAATCAAATTTAGATCTAATTGTACAAAGGGTTGTGATTGGCCAGGATGATGTGGCACTGCATGGCGTAGTAGGGTCTATATAAACCCTGTCTGCACCTAGAATTTAATGCTTCTACCTTTAGCCCATGCCACATAGCCTCTCTCTCTCCTTCTCCATGCCACCCTCTAGTCCTCTCTCTCCTCTTCATGCCCAAGGGCTTTTGGGTACGAACAAGGTGCGATCCAAGCAAGTGAAAGGCGTTAGGAAAGGAAGAAGGCAGCACTGCTACAAGAGACAATGACTGTTCTTCAAAAGCAATTTTGAAGATCTTCAAGATCAAATCTAGATCTAATTTTTGGAAGATTGATTGAGAAGAAGAAGATCTCCAGATCTGATCTGAGTGGATACCAATAGAGGTCAGGTGCTTGCATGGCTACATCCAGAATCTCAGGCAAACATCGGGATCATTATAGGATAATTGGATTATCCAAAACAAAGGTATAATTAAATTAGATTTAATTTTAATTTTTATTTTTATTATCAGATCAATAAGATTAGATTTGAAGAATCTCAGATCTGATTAGGATCTTAAAGAAAAAATTTTTGAAATATTTCTCTTGATCCAATTAGATCAAACGATCCTGACTCAAAAAATAAGATTTTTTTCTTCACCAACTACAACTATTGGAGTTGATTCTAGAGTATCTTTGATTTAATCTAATTCAACACTTAGTTAGATTTGATCAATTACTCTAGATTAATTAATTTTTTAACTAATCTTAGGTCTAACCCAATTAATGGACCTAATTCATCTAATCCTTTAACCCACAGTCTTATGATTTTATCTTAGAATGTTTAATTCACCATTCTAGATTCTATAAATAATACTTAATTCTTTTAATTAAGTTTTGGGATGATGGGTTGGGGTTCGACATTTCAAAAATAATTTTTAAATTTTGAAAGATTTTTATTTTTTATTTTCCAAATGAGTCGACTCATTTCAGAAATGGGTTGTCTCATTTCTCAAACAACAATCTATTGCTAGTTTTAAACAAAAAATAAAACATACTAAAAATTAAACCATGAATTACCTTTTAGATCTTATCTAAACACATTCATGCTTAACTTTCTAATTGAAATAATTTCAATCATAAAAATCCTTTCACTATTCATCTTAACGAATGAGTTTACGGTGGCACCCCTACCGCCATAAGGGATCCCCACTGAATGGAAGGAGATGGCTTTTAAACCATATTTGTCCCTTATGACTAGATGGCTTGATGGCTCATTCATCCTCGATTACTAAGCTATCTAGATCTAAAACATATCATATATTTAGGCATTTAATTTTTTAATTACATATTAAAAATATGTCAAGCAACCTTGCTCTGATACCACTTTAGGAAATCAAGTAGGGTTTATAGCATGCAATTCAAAACTTTTTTGAAAATTTATAGTAGCAAAAGCTAAAATTAATCTAATATTAATTCTATAGCATGCATTAATCTAATCAATTATCCTACTTAGGATCTAGACATGCTAATATTTAATTTAAAATTTAAATATGATTGATCAATAAATTGCATTTGCGGATCGAGTTCAAAATTCAATACCTTTTATGTGGGTAGATGATCTCCACGATCTGAATTCACCAAAAGATGCTCTAGTTATGCGGCTATAATTCAATACCTTTTATGTGGGTAGATGATCTCCACAATCTGAATTCACCAAAAGATGCTCTGGTATTGTGTTATAGCCGCATACTCATTCGACCTTTACGGATGTTCCACATGGAGCTTCTAGTTCCGACCAACTCCACCGGAGTAATAGCTCCTCACCGGGGCCTTCGATGGTTGATCGCGATCGATCCAATTGATCATCTTCTTTCTGATCTCCTAGATACTCTAAAAAATTAGAACTTGCTTTTCGAAGAATGATGAGATGGTGTTTCAAGTTTGGTGGCGATCCGATGCTCACAGCCCTCGATCTCTCCACTCAAATCTAAAGTCCTAACTCTAGGGTTTTGCGCCCATCGGAAACCCAGACGCTCGAAAACTATCTCACGCCCTCTCTCTTTAGAATTTTCTCATGAAACAAATTTTCACAAGAGAAGAACACTCCAATCTATCATACACATACTTCCAAAAGTATGAATGGGCATCCAGAAGGCATAAGAAAAGAAATCTAGAGAAGGATACCCCTGTTTGACTTTTTCACCCCAGATGGATGCGCCCCACTCTAATTTTCTCTTTCTAAGAAACATTTCTCTCCACTCTCAGCTTTCTTACAAAAATCCATGCATGCCCATGAAAAAATTTAGACTTTAAATGGGCGACTAAAAGTGTGAAAGCCGTGTGGATGAGATAGGGACGTTTAGTGGTTTCCACTTGAATTCAAAATTTGAGTGGAAGCCTCATCCACCTCCAGCATCCACTCCAGGGTGTTTGATGCATAGAAGGACTCTCTTTCTACATGCCCACTCTAAGAACACACAAAAATATGCATGAAAAAATCCAAAGGGGGCATTGGATTTGGATAAAGAAGAGAGGGAGACTGGAGGTTTCAACCAACCTCTTTGAATTCAAAATTCAACAAAAATTGATCTGATCCAACACTTGGACCAGGTCAAAGTAGAAGAGAGGAGGGACGAACAACCATTTTTGCATGAGAAATCTCACACAAATATTTTAGATGGGGCATGGGTCAAGGTGGAAAAGTCAAAAATGGTAGGCGCTAGGGAGAATTTGAATTCAAATCTTATTTGACTTGGTCCTAATTGATTTCAACCAAATTAATTAATTTAAACTAATTAAATTAGGTTAAACCTAACTAAATTAAACTTAACCAAAATTAATTAATTTTCAATTAAATTAAAAATTAATTAGATCAGCTCTTGATCAAATCAGGATCAAATCTACCATAGCAATTAGATCATCTCATGACCTAATCGGATCAAACCCAATCGAATCCAATTCGATTGAACTTGATCGAATCCTTATCGCTCAATCAATTTGTGCTAATCAACAATCAAATTGCTAATTAATTCTTCAAAAATATCAAAGTTCTAATTGGATGGATGTTCGGACAATAGAGTTCCATCAACATGAAACTCCTGAAGAGTCCCAAATAAATGAAACTTGTGATCTTAGAGTCCCAGACCAATGGGACTCTTGATCAGAGAGTTCCAGATAAGTAGGACTTAGAATCCTAGTTCAGTGAAATTCTTGATCATAGAGTTTCAATCCAGTGGGACTCTTGACCCCAAAGTTCTAGGTCATTAGGACTCATGATCAGCCATCAGATCAGATAGAAACTCCTATTGCGTGTGACCCCATAGATTCAAATCCTAAGTTGATAGCATAAGAACTGATTTTTTTGTACCAATCAATATGACCATTTAGCAATTGTACCCAACATTCGGATAGGTTGAAAAGTCGCAATGCAACAATGATGAATCTGTGGCATATGGTTACCGTATAATTCATCTTCTTGATCTCGATGCTCAAAGGATGATCTAGGATTTATTGCCAATCCTAAAATTCATCTACAGTGCATTTCAAAATTTAGTGTCCATCACATGGACCCCCTTAGCTGAGGTTTTGCTAAATTGAAATACAGTGATGCACTTTCCCCAATACTTGGAGGGGTCAATCCTATCTTGACTTATACACCGAATTCATAAGTACTTGACTGCATCCAGTAGCCTTCCGTCACTGAATTAAAAATTTAAGTAGTCCGATACCTAAGTATAGTGAGTTGCTTGCAAGTCACTGTGGTGATCTTAGGTCTAAGAGATACTTATATCCATATCCTTTGCGAGCAACTCTTGACGTAGAGAGCTCCACAGTTTGGTCACATTTAGTGAAATGTATCCCTACACTTCACCTGCATGCCATAATAGTATCTCGATACTTCTTGGTTAAGAGGACAACCAACACTTATGGCACACAATGACCTACACTCGATACATTATCATCCTGGATAACAACGAATCATTTAGTCATGAATTGATTTTAAGGACTAAATAACAAATCCTTCTTTGTCGAGTCTAAATAGTCTTAAGGACTTCATCACATGAGAGTTAACTGTAGGAAGATGCACAAGAGTGATGAAATACCAAAATAATAATTTTATTTATTAATAATTCAAGTATAATTATATTTAGCACAATCATTTACAACCTAGATGTTTGGCTTTAGGATATATTTTCCAACACTCCTCACTAGGACTATCCTGGCCAAGGCTTTGTTAAATCAAAATATAATTAAACACAGATCCTAAATTGAAGTGGTCAATCCCATCTTGACTCACTCACCAACTCCTTAAGTACTTGATGGTACTCAAAAATCTTCCATCACTGAATTAGAAATTCAGATAGTCCAACACCAAAGCATAGTGAGTTATTTGGAAGTCACCATGGTGATCTCAGATCAAAGGAATACTTATACCTATATTCCATCGAAGTAAATCTTGATAGTAGAAAAGCTCCAAAGTTGGTTACATTCAATATAGATGTATCTGTACATCTCATCTGCATGCCATACCAGTATCTCTACACTCTTTAGCTAAGAGGACAATCAATCTGTATGGCACACAATGATCTATACTTGATAAATGTTGTCATGTTTGGTAACAACATATCATTTGGTTGCGAGTACATTTAAGGACTAAATCATAAATCCTTCTTTATCGATTCTAAATAGTCCTATGGATTTTACCACAACATAGGAGTTTATTAGAAGATGAAAGAATTTATAATGAAGAAATGCCAAAATAATTTTTATTTATTAATAATTTAAATATAATAAGAATTAACACAATCATCAATAAGCTGATGATTGGCCTTAGAACATTATTTTCAACAATCTTTCACTTGGACTAAAGCCAATCGATATAGTATTTAATACCCATCTTTGATTTGAAGTCATCAAACTCCTTCACCGCAATGGCTTTAATGAATGGATTAGCTAGGTTCTCTTTTTCATCGATCTTCTAGAAGTTGACGTCATCTCGATCCATAATCTTTCAAATAAAGTAGTAGCGACGCAGAATATGCTTCGTCTGCTAGTGTGCCTTCAATTTTTTCATCTGAGCAATGGTTCCAGAGCTGTCATAGAAAAGCAAAAGTAGACTATCAAGGAAGGATACTACTTTAAGCTCGGTGATGAACTTTCTCAACCATACTGCTTTTTTGGCAGCATTTAATGTAGCGACATACTCCACCTCACAAACTGAGTCAGCCATGGTGTGCTACTTGGAACTCTTCTAGCAGATAGCTCCATCATTAAGGATAAATACATACCTTGACACACTTTTACTATCATCATGATCAGACTAAAAATTGGAGTCTATAAACCCCACAAGTCTCAAGTTCGACTCACCATAAACAAGCCATTGGTCCTTAGTATTTCTTAAATACTTTAGATTGATTTTAACAACCTTCTAGTGGTCTTCTCTAGATCAGATTGGTATCTACTTACTACCCTTAGTGAGTATGCCACATCTGATCTCGTATATGTCATGGTGTACATGATAGAATCCATTATCGAAGCATATGAAATTCTACTCATACGCTCTCTTTCTCTTGAGGTATTGTTGGACAATCTCTCTTTGAGAGAGAAATTCCATGGCCTATCAGTAGATAGCCTTTTCTAAAATTCTTCATGCTGAACCTCTTCAGTATGGTATCAATGTACGTGGACTGAAACAATCCGAGCAACTTTTTAGATCCATCTTTATAGATCTTCATCCCTAGTGTTAGAAAATATGTTCTAAAGCCAATAATTTAAGTTGTAGATGATTGAAATTAGTATATGAATTATCTAATAATAATAGTTATTTGACATATTCATCATAAAAGTTCTATCTTTCTTAAATGAACTCCTATCTTATGATGAAGTTCTTAAAACCATACTCAATCAATAAAAGAGGATTTATTAGATGGTTTTTAAATAGTTCATGATAAATGATAAGTTATTAATTAGGATGATAACTTATCGAGTGTAAGTCACTGTATGTCATATGCATTGATTGTCCTCATAACTAAGTGGTATGGAGACACTGGTATGACATGCAGGTAGGATGTAAGAGTACATCTGTACTAAACATGATCAATGTAGTACTCTACTATCAAGAGTAGCTAATTAAGATTGATGGATATAAGTGTCTCTCTAACCTAATATCACTATGGTGACTTACAAGCAACTCACTGTATTTTGGTGCCAACCTACTTATATTTCTAATATAGCAACGAAAGGTTGTTAGGTACAGTCAAGTACTTACAGAGTCAGTGTATGAGTCAAGATGGGATTGACCACTCTTGATTAACTTTAAAAAGTGAATGTCTCGATGTATTTTAATTTAGTAAAATTTAAGCTTGGGTATTCCTCGTGAGGAGTCACGAGATTTGCAAAATTTTGAAATACAATATGGATGACTTGTATGAGTGTCTAACAGCTTACTCGAAGTCATCTTGAGTATTATTGATCAAAAGGATGAATTATATAGTAACTATAGGCTAGGGTTCTAAGATTGTTGCTTTACATACATTCGACTTATCCGGACGTTGGGTATCATTGTTAGATGGTCATTTTGATTGGTACAAAAATTGATCCCTATGCTACTGCCTTAGGTTCAAACTTATAAAGTTACATACATTAAAGATTGTTATCTGATTAGATGGTTGATCAATAATTAAAAATTATTCTAAGATCAAACAATCAATCCAACAATCAATACGATTGATGTTTGACCTAATGCAAGTATTGTAGGAGGATCGATTAGCAATTGGATTGCTAATTGGCTTAATTTGATTGAGCAATTGATTTGAGATCAAGTCTAATTGAATTAAATTCAATTAGAATTAGTTTGGACTTAATTGGATTAAGTCTAATTGGTTAATTGGATAAGCCAATTGCAAGGAAGAATAAGTCCTTGTTCAATTAGAACTTAAGTGCACCTAATTTATAATTTAATTAAAAATTAAACTAAATTTAAATTTAAGTAAATATAATTTAATTAGGCTCTTAATTAAATTAATTTTTTTTAAAATTAGATTGACTCAAATCTAATTAGAATTATATTCAAAATAGTTTTAACCTAGTCAAACAAGAAGAGTCCCAGTTGGACTGGGACTCTCACTCTTTCCTTGTGCCTACAACCCCATGCCCCATTTTTAATTCTAGATTTTTTCTCATGTTAGAATTGAGCTTTCTCACATTAAAGGTAATTCACCATGCCTATATATCTGGTGGATTTGAAATAATGTTTGACTTGTTCAAATATGGAAACTAATTTTGATATGGATTCTATTTGATAGAGTCATTAAAACCTAAAACTCTCTTCCTCTCTTTATGAAATTAATTCCCATGCCTCCTTATTTTTTCTCTACCTTTTTCACCAGGTTTTGTCATTGATTTCCTGGTATTCCCATGAAAAAAAGGAGGACTGGGGTGTTAGAAAATGTGTCCCAAAGCCAATCATCAATCTATTGATGGTTGAGCTATATTATAATTATAATTAATTTATTAATAAATAATAAATATTTTGGCATCTTTTTCATCATAAAGTCTACATCTTCTAATGAACTTCATTATTTTGATGAAGTTCTTAGGACTATAGAGTTTTGATAAAGAGAGGATTTATCGATTAGTTCTTAAACTGTTCATGATCAAATGATAGGCTGTTAATTAAGACAACAGCGTCTATCAAGCATAGATCGCTGTATGCCATATAGATTAGTTGTCCTCTTAACCAAGAAGTGTGAAGATATTGGTATAATATATAGGTGAGATGTAAGAGTACATCACTGAATGTGATCAACTTTAGAGCATTCTACTATCAAGAATGTCTCTGATGGGATATAGGTATAAGTGTCCTTTAGATCTGAGGTCATCTCAGTGGCTTGCAAGCAATTCACTGTGCTTTGGTACTAGACTAACTAAATTTTTAATTTAGTAATGAAAGATTTTTGGGCATAGTCAAGTACTTACAAAGTCGATGTATGTTCAAGATGGGATTGACCACTCCAAGAGTTGGAGAAGAATGTATCATTGTATTTTAATATAGCAAAATCTTGGCCAGGATAATCCATGAGATGGATTTGATATTTTGAAATATGATGTGGATAGCTTGATCAGAGTTAATAGTTGAACTCTGAGGTATCCTATGAGCATTTTGGTCAAGGTGATGAATTATATAGAAACTATATCCACATGGGTTCTAAGGATATTATTCTATACATTCGACCTATTCGATCGTCGGATACTATTGCTAGATAGTCACTTTGATTGGTATAGAAATTATTTTCTATACTACCGACTTAGGTTTGGATCTATGGGGTCACACATATTAGAGTTCATGATCTGATCAGATGGTTGATCAATGATTAAGAATTGTTCTAAGGTTAAATGATCAATACGATTGATGTTTAACCTAGTGCAAGTATTGTAGGAGGATCGATTAGCAATTAAATTACTGATTAATTTAATTTAATTAAGTCAGAGAATTGAGATTAAGTTTAATTAAATATAATTTAATAAGATTTAGTTTGGATTTGATTGGATCAAGTTCAATTGGTTTATTGGATAAGCCAATTGCAAGGAAGAACTAGTCATAGTTCAATTAGAATTTGAGTCAACCTGATTTATAATTTGATTAAAAATTAAATTAAAATTAAATATGATTTAATTAGATTATTATTTAATTTAATTGAATTAATTTACTTCTAATTTAATTTGGTTTGAAAAACCATATTTGATCAAGTCAAATATGGAATCCTAGTAAGACTAGGATTCTCTCCTTGTGCCACCTATACTCCATGCTCCCATACCCACTCCTCTTTCTTTTGGCATGGAATCTCTCTCCCTAAGCCCTCTCATGCATTCCTTTCTCTCCCACTCCTACTTATTTGAGATTTTATTATGGACCAAGTCAACAAAGGTAGTTAGTTTCCAAGTTTCAAATTCTATTGGATAGAATTTTAGGAAACTTGGACTCTTCCTTTATGTCACCTCCCACCCTGATTATTCTCTAGTTTTCCATGGTAAAAAGAGAGCCTTTTGTGTACTTATTCCTGGTGGTCCATGGCATAAAAAAAGGAGGGGGGGCCCATGTGTTGTGCATCCCAACTAGTTGCCTTATGTGGTCCTGCCTTGTCTAGGTATTTGACCTAGACAAGTTTCATATCTCACTATATAAAGTGAATTTTAGCCTGATTTTCTGAGTATTTCTAGACCATTGAGATGGATCTTGGGCGTATAAAAATCAGAGAAAGAAGCATCTTGGGCATTGGGATTTCATAGACATTGATCTAGGTGTCTAGGTGAGAGAATAGAGAAGAAGAAGAGGGTCTTCTTCTAGATTTCTTTTGTTCTTCCCTTCTCTTCCTCCTTGTTAGAGATATTTGAGAGTTGTCTTAGATTCAAAGTCTCTCTTCTTCTTTTTGATTCTTGGAGAGTCCAAATCTTGAAGAAGAAAGAATCGGATCAATCGTCGAAGAAGGATCAGCATGTACTAGCATATTGTGCTAATTTTCGAGCATCGAACTTCTGATCGAGATTCTTGGGCTCATATGGACATTCTTTAGAGGCCGAATGCATGTGCGGCTTAGAGCTACATCCTCAAGCCCAGATCAGTAAGTTAGAAAGTATAACTTGTGTAGGTAATATGAATCTGATCTCTTGTTTCATACCTGAATGCGATCTAGTGTAGATCAATGTTGATGTGATCAACATGTCTTTCTTTTCTAATATTTTTAATTTTTTATTTAATCACATGCTATAATCATATAATAGAATCTTAGACCTAGAGATTTTTTGATTGTTATGAATTAATTTTGATTAATTCCTATCTTTCGCTGCCTAGATTTTAAAAAATTTCAAGATCTAGGCCTAAAATCCTAGATCTGATTTCTTCAATTGGTATCAGAGCCTAGATTCGTTATTACATGATTATATGTACATGTTTAGATTATTTTTTAAATTGAATCTAATTTATAATCTAATTATTAGATCTAAAATTAAAAATTTTGATCACACGAATTGATATAAGATTGTTCTACTATAAGATTTACCCCTTAAAGTGGAGAGGTTGTCCTAGTTTGTGTAGATATGATTCTAATCAGAAATCTATTAGATGTGATCTAACTTTATTTATGATTTATTAGATTTAAAAGTTTTAAATTAAAAAGTAAAAGTTTTAGATTGCATGGACCGATTATAAGATTGTTCTACTATAAAGTTTATCCCTTATAGTGGAGAGGTTATCCTAGTATGTGCTGATCTAAAACATTGATCATAAAATTTTAGATTTGATCTAAAAAATTTTATGATTTGATTAAAAATATTTTAATCTAATTTTAATCATCATAAATGTATTAAATTTGATTTAAGATAAATAATGATTGATTGGAATTGAAACCATTCAATTACATGAAGATCAGATCTAAAATAGTTTCATGCTTATCTTATTTGCATATTGATTATGAGTCAAATATGCAACTTGGTTGGTAGAACTATATTATAAAATATTTTATAAATATAAAAATTATTTTCAAAAAGTCAAACCCCAACTCTTAGCCTAAAACTTAATTAAGAAGAAGTTGTTTTGATTAGGATCTAGGATTGTAAATTGAAGATCTGAAGACAAATTATAACACATTAGGATAATGGGTTAGTGGGGACTAGGTCCATTAATTGGGTTAGACCTAGGATTAGATTAAAGATCAGACTTAATTAGAGAATTGACTAAATCTAATCAATTATTATCTTAGATTAGGTCAAGAATTTTCTAGATCAATTACAATAGTTGTTGTTGGTCAAGTCTATGTCTTTAATGAGATCTAAGATGGACTTGATTCTTGGATATACGGTCTAGCATGAACTATTAAGTTGATCTAATTGAGACTAATTAAACTAGTTGGTGTCTAAGGTAAACCAGACTAACAATTTTTAATTGGCAGTCTGCTTACCTGACCATTTTTTATGATGTCTAAGGCAAGCTTTAGCAGACTCTCCCATCGATCGAACTTACTTGGCCTCTTGGTGAAATTATGTTTTGATCGGATCACTTGACTATTCGAGCTGACTCATATCAGCTAGGTAAATTAGTGTGATTGATTTAGGTGCTCCTAGACCAGCCTATAAATGGTTTCTCTTTAGCTGACTTGGTGAAGCCGGTGGGAGGATCATGACAAGCTGGTTCATCTGATCTTCTCTCTTCCTTAAATTAAAATCTTCTAAAATTATTAGATTCTTAAAATGAAATAGTTGTGGTGATAACTAGATCATTGCCTCCCATTAAGTGCATGGGTGATAATGGGTCCATCAATTGGATAATCATTGGAGGCCCCAAGGCCTGGTGCTTATCGGTTGATTGAATTATCATTCATAATATGATTTCTTGACTGCATCTTTCTAAATGGTGATTAGATTGACCAACCAAAGTTGGAATTAATCATTTATTGGTTAGATGGATCAAGTATGGTCATGTTAATGGTTGGATCTAACTAGACATTTTCAGTGGAGGCCAAAGCCTACTGATTAGGAACTGGGATAAAATTAAATTACTAAAAATTATTTAGAGAAATAATTGATTATGAACCTATCCATAGATGTATATGGGTTAACCAACCAAAGTTGAGCTCATCATATGTAGTATATGTGGATTCTAGTACCCACTAAGAAATTAGAATAATTCCTCGAATTGGAGGTAGAGGCTACCAATTCAAATAAAATAGTGGGAGAACCTTTTTGATTAAAGTTCAAATATTTAGATTTAATGAATCAATTACTAATTAGATTTTGAGTTTTCTTTGTGCAGATATGGCCACTTTCCTATCGCTCTGATCATTATTGGACAATGATAAGTTGGTGGGACCCAACTTTGATAGCTGGTACCAAAAGTTGAAGATAGTCTTGGAGCATAAACGAATCCTATTTGTGTTGATGGATCCTGCACCTGACGAGCTAGCCCCCAATGCATGTGGGATAATTAGAGACATTTATCAGAAGTAGCTTAGTGACCAAACCATGGTGTGTTACATTATGTTGGCTGCCATGAGCGATGAGTTCAGTCATAGATTCGTGATGACTCAACCAAAAGACATGCTTCAAGTATTGGAGGATTCTTTTGGCACACTCGATGATGTTGAGAGGCACAAGACTAGTTGTGCCATCTTCAACACTAGGATGCAGGATGGAGCTTCTGTCACTGATCATGTACTATACATGATCGAGCTGATGGAGCATTTGAGCAAGCTCGGCTTTCCCTTGCATGAATAGCTTGAGAAAGATGCAATACTAAACTCGTTGCCCAAGTCCTATCTTCCATTCCTCACTCATTACAAAATGACAAAGGCAGAAGTAAACTACCATGGGTTACTAAGGTTACTTTAGAGCTTTGAAAAGAATCACTAGCTCCACAAGGAGTCGGTGAACTTAGTGGAAAGTTCATCTTCTGGTTCTCGATCCTTTAGAAAAGAAAAGAAGGACAAGAAGAAGAAAGACAAGAAGGTGCAAGTTTAGGCTAGGACATCTGTGCAGGACCAGACTAGAAAGATCAAGCTCGATAAGAGTCAAGCTGAATGCTTTTTGTGCAAGAAGCAGGGGCATTGGAAGAGAAACTATCCTTAGTACATTGCCTCCCTGGATCCGAATGGCTGAGAAAGAAGCAAGTTGTTGCTAGGTAAGGTATTTACATGATAACTCCTTATAATTTCTCTATTTGTGATTTTACTAATTGGGTATTGGATACTGATAGCTCTTACCATATTTGCAATTTGTTGCAAAGGTTGCTGGTCAGTAGGAGATTATGAAGGAACCAGATCTAGGGTTTCAGGGCTAGATATTGAAATTTTTTCAAGATCAGGCAATAGAAGACTAAAATTAATCAAAATTAATTTTTAAATTCTTAAAAATATCCTTAATCTAAGATCTATTATATGATCATGGCATGTTATTAAATCAAAAATTAAAATCTAAAGAAGAAACTAAAACATGTTGATCACATCAACATGTATATACACTACATCTAATGCAGGTATGAAAATAATAGATCAGATCTATTACCTATGCAAGTTAGATATTCTAACTTATTGATCTAAACTTGAGGATGATATTGTGAGCCGCACATGTATCTGACCTCTAGGAGGTATCCACATGAGCCCACGATCATGATCAGAAGTCCAGATGCTGGATATTAGCATAGTATGCTAGTACTATGCTGATCCTTCTTTGATGATTAATCTAGAACCACCTTCTTCAAATCTTAGACTTTTTAATTTTCAGAAGAAAAGAGAAGAGATTTTGAACCTGAGACACCTCTCAAAAATCTCTAAAGAAGGAGGAAGAGATCAAAGAAAAAAATCCTAGAAGAAGAACCCTTCTTCTTCTTCTTTGTTCTCTCACCTAGATACCTAGATTGATGTCTATGAAATTTCCATGCTCCAATACTCTTTCTTCCTAATTTTAACATAATCCTAAAGGTCTCTCAATGATCTAGAATATCTCCAAAAATTAGCCCAAAATTCTAAAGGAAAAACTTATTTTCTTGGCATAGGATCATTCAGATTTGATTGGATCTGAAGGAATATTTCAAAAATTTTTTCTAAAATCCTAATTAGATTTGAGACTTCTCGAATCTGATCATAGAGATCTAATATTAAAATTTAAAAATAAAATAAAATTTAATTTAATTTTAAATACATAATTTGGTAATCTAATTACCTTGCGATGATCCTATTGATTCCTGAGGTTCTAGAAGGAGCCACGCATGTGCCTGACCTCTACCCATATCCACTTGGATAGGATCTAAACATTTTCTTCTCATGAATCTGTCCTCCAAAAATTTAATCTAGATCTAATTTAAAAGGCCTTCAAAATGACTTCTGAGGGTAGCCTGTTCATGTCACAAACACCATCGCGTAGATGCTGAATCTTGTGCCAAAAATCTTGGACCTTCAACTCAGATTTGTGCCTAACTTTTTAGGCATGTAGAAGAGAAGAAAAGAGAGGATAGAGGTGGTGTGGATATTAGAGGAAAGGCTCCTTTGGGTGTGGAAAAAATAAATTACATTGAGGCAATTTTATGAGAAGAGTTCTTATACAAGATATAACGCCATAAAGAGTCCCTTTTTGACCAAAAACCTTATTAATTTGACCATGGGACTCTTGGACCTGGTCTCCATGAAAAACCCTAGATCCCATCTAGTTTTGACTCCAAAAATCCATCTAGAAGTAGCATGAAAGGATAAGGAAGAGTCCATATGCATCTAGGACTCTTCTCTCAAGAGTTTGATCCAAATCAAACTCTATCAAAACCTAGTCTAGGCACCTCCAAAAATCACAAAAGTTTGCACACCCAAAGTATAACTCATGACCTATCACATAGACAAAAATTAGAGTAAAATAATTTCTAGATAATTTTCTAAAATTTTTTGATCATGTGATCCTCAATTCTCTCAATTGGATCAGCTATTGACCCTAATCCAATTGCACTCGGAATAAATTTAATTTTCATAATTAATCTAATCTAGACTTGTTTTAGTTAGATAAAAATAAATCCATTCAAGATACAGAAATGAGTCAAATCAAATTCAACTTGGTTGCGATGAATCAGAAAGATTATAGAAGGAGAAAGTCAGACTCAATCGTATGCTAGCATGATTATCTTGAATTTGATTGGATCTAATCCAAATCAATCGAACTAGATTAGCTCAATTGATGACATCCAAACCTAAATTCTTATTTGTGTGATCTAGTTAAATTTAGTTTCATATGGTAATGAGATATGTCATGATCTCCATCATCGACATCATCGAAACATCTTTCGATGGATCAGAACTTTTTTGATTCATACATTTAGAATGATAGATCATCAAAATCATTCTAATTGCTTTCAAAATCCACCAGTGACACCTAGCATTATATGGTGGCAATCCATTAGAACTAAAAATGAACCTCTTGGTGCAGCTGCCTGTATGATTGGATTTTTTTATCTTGAGCTCCGATAGAATTAGGGTTAAGGTGAACTCGTCAAACCCAATATCCATCACATGAATTAATCATTCAATTTGAGTCCTATGTGAAACCCTTATAGAAACTTTTTCTATCATCTTCACTCTATCATGGCCATGGGCTTATGGACTCAGTTCTCATGATCATCATAGGGCTACTCTTCATCTACCAAGGTAGTAGATCTCTTATTGGTGTAATCTAATTTCTATAATGAACGTACTATAGCCAACATACACCTCAGGATTTTGAATGCCTAGGAGACTAAGTTATGGTGTAGTCAAACTACAACACCCTTAAGATGAATTATCGATGCACTTCAGATTAAAGAATCAGATACACTACCACAACATCGAGCCAGTCATCGATGAGAAGGTAGACTTCCTTATGAATGCTTGAGGTGGTCACACTCAGTGCCTTCGTTCTCTAACGAGTATCTGTACTCTCACTTTGGTATCTCCACACCAAAGACTCAAGACTCATCTACTCAAAGAAAGTGATCGTCCACCAACTTTTTGAATCAATCACCATTCTCATGATGATCCTATGATCAGAAGTAGTTTATGAGTTAATTATGAAAATTCATGTCTTAAATTTTCAACTCTTTGAAAATATGAATTATCATTACCATTAACTCAAAGGATGTATTACATATACTTTAAATACACACTATGATAGAAAATAATTTTTTTTATTAATTTATAATCAAAATCATAAAATTATCCTTAGAAGTGTATTACAAGTGTTAGTCAATCTGGCTTCTAGGGAACATATCTAACAAACTCTAACTTGACCTAAAGCTAATTGGCTACAAATTTAAATCCCATCTTCTCAAGATGGGCTTTGATCTTCTGCTGGCCTAAAGACTTCATTAGTGGATCTACCGCATTATCCATGGAGTCAACTCTCTTGACCTCGATGTAATCCTTCTCAAGATAATCATGGATGAAGTGGAATCTCCACTTGATGTACTTAGATTTCTGGTGAGACCTCAGCTCCTTAGCTAGGGCTATGATGCCATTATTGCCGCAGTATAGAGGGATGGTATCTGATGGCATCACTCCAAGTTTTATGGCAAACTTCTAATACCAGAATGCCTCCTTTGTAGCTTTCGATACAGCGATGTACTCTGCTTCCATGGTGAAATCTACTATCACAGTTTGCTTGAAACTCTTCCAGCTGATAGCACCATCATTACACATAAATAGACTACCAGATGTTGACTTTTGATCATCTATATCAGATATAAAATCTGAGTCTGTATAATCCTAGACCTAGAGTTTTCCATTATCAAAAATCAAGAACATATCCTTAGTCCTTCTTAAGTACTTAAGGATACATTTCATAGAAGTCTAGTGCTCTTTATCTAGATTCGATTGATATCTACTTGTGACACTCACAGCAAACGCGATTTCAGATCGTGTACATAGCATGGCGTACATGAGACTCCCTATTGCTGAAGCATAAGGGATCTTGCTCATGCGTTCAATCTCCTCAGGTGTATTGGGATACATCTTCTTAGAGAGATGAATGCCATGTCTGAAAGGCACCAATCCCCTCTTGGAGTTTTTCATACTAAACCTCTTTAGTATCTCCTCTATGTACATCTTCTGTAAGAGACCCAGCATCCTATTCGGTCTATCCCTATAGACCTTAATTTCTAGAATAAAGGATGCCTCTCCTAGGTCTTTCATAGAGAACTCTTTTGATAACCATATTTAGACTGATGGTCAATATGGGAATATCATTTTCAATAAGGAGGATGTCATCCACGTACAATATACGAGGAAGACAACAGCGCTCCCACTGACCCTTTTTGAATACACACGATGGTTCCTCTTCATTTCTTGATGAAATCCAAAATGATTTGATCACATCATTGAAATGAGTGTTCCTAGCTCCGAGATGCTTGCTTAAGTCCATAGATATAGACCTTTGCAGCTTGCAAGACCTTATGATTAGCAGTATCACTGGATGTGAAACCTTGCAGCTGTTCCTATATAGATATCTTCCTCAAGATATCCATTTAAGAATGCCATTTTCACGTCCATCTATGCCATATTTCATAATCGAAATAGAGACTGCAACAGCAAGCAATGTGCGGATGGATTTTAGCATAGCTATTGGACGAAGAAGGTATCCTGGATAGTCAATGCCTTCGTGCTGACTATAACCTTTTTGCCACTAACGGTCTAACCTTGAATGTCTCCACATTGCCATCTGCACCTATCTTTCTCTTGAAGATCCATTTACATCCCAATAGGTACTATACCTTCTAGGTGGATCTACCAAGGTCCAAACTTGGTTCGAACGCATTGAGTCAATCTCTGACTTCATTGCCTCTAAGCCATTTCTCGGAGTCAATATCTAATATTGCCTCAGTTCATAAATTTTGGGATCATCATCATGAACCCTATTTTCTCTGAGGAATATTTTCTCTACGTCCTCTAAAATAGTACCTAAGTATCTTTCAATAGGACAAAAAATTCTTTCTGATCTACGAGGTGGAGGAGGTAGTGTTCTTGGATTGGCTCAATTTGATTTGGATTCCACTTAGGGTCCTTAGCTCGTTGCTGCTTGTGAAGACTTTCTCATCAAGCTTAATCTGCCTTCCAATGCCATCATCTTGAATAAACTATTTTTCAAGAAAGATGGCATGTCGACTTCACAATCATATTGTGGTCTTTCTGGAAATGTAGAAATAATATTCTAATGACTTTCTAGGGTATCTTATGAACCGAGCTTTAAAGGATCTATACTCTAACTTGTTCGCTTATTGTCTCTTGATATGAGCTAGACAATCCCAAATTCTGAGGTGACTCAGACTTGGTTTCTTATCATGCCATATTGCATACAGTGTGGTAGGAATGATTTTAAAGAAAATCCTATTTAGTAAATATATAACGGTCATTAGACTATATCCCCAAAGAAACTCAGGGAGGTCTGTGAAACTCATCATAGATCGGATTATATCTAATAAGGTCCGATTTCTTCATTCTAAAATTTCATTGAGTTGAGGTATTCTAGGTAGAGTCCATTGAGAGACTATGCCATTTTACTTAAGATAGTTTAGGAATTTTTGACTAAGATATTCACCTCCTCAATTTGATCGAAGAACCTTAATGGGTTTTCTAGTTTGTTTTTCTATTTCATGTCTGAATTCTTTGAACTTTTCAAAAGCTTCAAATTTACGTCGCATCAAATACACATATTTGTATCGAGATAAATCATCGATAAAGATGATGAATTAGACATAGTTGCCTCTAGCCGGCACATCAAATGGGCTGTACACATCAGTATGTACTAGGATAAGTAGTTATGTGGTTCTTTCCCCATGTCCTACAAAAGGGAGGTTGATCATTTTGTCATGAAGGCATGATTCATAAACTGGATATGACTCAAAAGTCAATGAACTCAATAGCCCAAATTTCTTCAATTTGTTAATCCTATCTTCCATTATATGACCTAGCCTAAGGTGCCATAGATACCTATCATTTAGACTATCCCTAGGTTGTTATGATCCTATGGCATTCATGTTTTGTTCAATATTGAAAATAAAAATATCAATATATAACTGATAAGAGATCATTAATAAGGAAACCATTTGCAATTTTATTTCTTTCATAAAGAATGTTACAATGGTCCTTAAGAAAAGGTAATCACATAAGCCCTTCTTGTGCTAAGCATGAAACAAGAAATCAAATTTCTGCTACTAGGCACATCTTTTAAATAAAACTAAGTCTAAACCAGATGGTAATCGATAGAGGGTATGTTCCCACGGCTACTGCAGCAACTCTTGCTCCATTACCGATGCGTAGGATCATGTCTCCATCCCTCAGCCTCCTGCTATCCTCAAGACCCTGCATAGAAGTGCATAAATGAGCATTAGAACCAGAGTCAAGCACCCAACTAGATGCAGAAGAAATCATAAGGTTAGATTCTATAACAAGCTTACCTCCAGAAGGACCTGCCTCCTTCTTATTCTTCAAGCTGGCCAGATATAAGAGGCAGTTTTGCTTTCAATTGTTAGATATGTGTACCTTAGAAGCCAGAATTGGCTAACACTTGTAATACACATCTAAGGGCAAAATTATAATTTTGACTATAAATAATAAAATCGGTTATTTTCTATCATAGTGTGTATTTGAAAGCATCTGTGATACATCCCTTGAGTTAATGGTAATGATAGTTCATATTTTCAAAGGTTGAAAATTTAAGACATGAATTTTTATTATTAACTCATAAAATGCTCCCGACCATAGGATCATCACGAGGATGGTGATTGATCCGGAAAGGTTGGTGTACGATCGCTTCTCTTTAGTAGATGAGTCTTGAGTCTACGGTGTGGAGACACCGGAGCGAGAGTACAGGTACTCGTTAGAGAACGAGGGCACTGAGCGTGACCACCTCGAGTAGTCATTAGGAAGTCTACCTTCTCGTCAATGACTGACTCGATGCTGCAGTAGTGTGTCTGGTTCTTTGACCTGAGATGCATCGGCAGTTCACCTTGAGGGTGTTATAGTTTGACTACACCATTACTCGGTCTCCTAGCCATATGGAACCCTGAGGTGTATGTTGGCTATAGCATGTTCATTGTAGGAACTGGATTGCATCAAGATGGGATCTATCTACCTCGGTGGTAGAGGAGCAGCCCTATGATGATCATGAGAATCAAGTCCAGAAAGCCCATGGCCATGGCAGAGTGAAATAATAGAAAGAGTTTCTATTTAGATTTTCACATTGGACTCGAATCGAATGATTACATCATATGACAGAGACTAGGGTTTGACGAGTTTCACCTTAACCCTAATCTGATCGGGGCTCAAGATAGAAGAACTTAATCACACAGGTAGCTGCACCAAGAGGTTAAGAGGTTCGCATTCAGCTCTGATGGGTTGCCACCATATACTGCTAGGTGTCACTGGTGGATTTTGGGAGCAATTAGAATGATTTAGATGATCGATCATTCTAGCTGTTCGAATCAGAAGAGTTCTGATCCATCGAAAGGAGTTTCGATGATGTCGATGATAGAGATCATGACATATCCCATTACCATACAGAACTGAACCTAACTGGGTCACACAAACAAGGGTTTGAATCTGGTGATCATCAATTGAACTGATCTAGTTCAATTGATCTGAATGAGATTCAATTAGGTTCAAGGAAATCGTGCTAGCACTCGATTGAACCTAACGTTCTTCTTTTGCTATCATAAATAAGTTGTCCTGTCTGAGCCAAAGGAGTTTGTGCTCAATCAGAGGCCTTCATATGGTCTGACTGGAGGTTGTCCAAGTCAAAAAAGGTTGTCTTATTTTGTAAGACATTACCTGCCATTTTTGGTCACCTGCCATTTCTTGTTCTTTGACTTTGGTCAAAAGTCTACCTTTGACTGGTCAAACGTTGACCATTGACACTTTGACTTTTGACCACATGTCATGCACCTATTGGAGAGCTGGTGGGGGCCTGTCCCCCTGCCAGAACCTGGCAAGGCAGAAAGGCACGCCAGGGGCGCATGTCTCCTTTGACAATTAGATATCTGCCCATGTGCATGCACCCTAGGAGAGAGCTTTGACTCTTGTCCACCTACTAAATAGTAGAAAGGCAAGGGGTGCATGCCTAGGGAGGCATGCATCCAAAGTGGATAAGGATTGGAGTCCCATATAGATGGGACTCCAGTTGCTTCATGCATTCAACATTCAACTTGGATGGCGCCAAAGAGTCATCTTTGATCAGTCTTAGGCGCCACCTAAGGAGATTTGTGAGGGACTCTATCTGATTAGATCAGGGATGACTATCATTCCACCAATCAGATTTAGATCTGATTTCACATAAAGGAGTTGTGATTGGTTGGGAATGAAGAGGCAGTTGGATGGCGCAGTAGGATCTATAAATAAGATCCTGTCTGCCCAACTCAGATTAAGATTCAGAGATATGATGAGATCTGCCCTTTGCCATGCCCCATAGGCTGCCCTCTTCCTCCTTCTCCATGCCATCCTTTGATCCCCTCTCTCCTCTCCACGTCCAAAAGGTTTTGGGACTCTTGGTTGGTGCGATCCAGATCAAGAGAAAGGCGATCAGGAAAGGAAGAAGGCTGCGCTGCTGCAAAAGGACAACGACTGCTGATCTTCAAAAGCCAGTTTTGAAGATCCTCCAGATCAGATCCAGATCTAATTTTTAGAGAATGATAGAGAAGAAGAGGATCTCCAGATCCAACCCTAAGTGGATATCGGATAGAGGCCAGGCGCTTGCGTGGCTAAGATCCAGAACCTTCCAGCTGCAAACATCAGGATCATCAACAGGGATAATAGGATTACCCATAATCAGGTAAAATTAAATTTGATTTAATTTTTATTTTATTTTATTTTATTAAAATTAATAAGAATCAGATCTGAAACATATCAAGATCTGATTTGAATCAAGAGAAAAATTTTTTGAAATATATCTCTTGATCTGATCAGATCTGAACGAACCTGGACTCGGAAAAATCAGGATTTTTTCCCTTCAACTGGTATCAGAGCCATGGTTCCTAAATTATTTAGATCTAATTTTAAATTTATTTTAATATAAATAATTAATTGATTTTAGATGTCACATGAGATGTGATCAGATCTAAAATCAAAAAAATTAAAATTAAATAATTTGGATCTAAGATTATGAAGATATGCATGACTAGTTCTAGAATAGAATAGTTCTATAGAATAGTCTTGCATGATCTTTAATTTTAATTTAATTAAATTATATTTTAGATCTATTTATTTACTATTTTTTGATATTATAAGTGTTATAATAACATCTGAAAAATAGCAAATAAAATTATTTAATTTTTAAATATCATATGAGATATGATTGATGCATGTCTAGACTAGTTGTAGAATAGTTCTACATAATTGTCTAGATTAGAATTTATTTTGATAGATCAATTTAAATCTAATTTTTTAGATTATTATGAGATAATTTAGATCTGAAAATATGCATGATATGATACATGAGATGTATGCAAAATATGCCATGATTAGATCTAATTTATATATATGAGATATATGATATAGATCTGATACTGTTTTGTAGTATTGATCATGTTCCTGATTAAGGCGTTCCTCTTGGCCGTCCGGTCATAAGAACGAAGAAGGGTTTAAAGGCCCTCTCTTCCCATTAGATGGGGTGTTCTTATGATGTGTAGGGGTGCTGCGTGTTCGTCCTTAATCAGAAACCCAAAACTTACTTTCTGCAAAACCCTAGATCCTGAAACCCTAGGATTTATTGTGCATATTTTATTTATGAACCCTACTTAATTAAGAATTAAGATTATGGAAATATTAATTAGGATCTAAAATTGAGAATTTCAGATCTAAGACATATTCATAATACTGGGTTCGGGCTTGGGTAGCTCAATTAGGTCTAAGCGGTTGATCAAACCGAATCAAGAGTTGGTTAGATGGGATCAACAATGCTTAAATTGACCAGCCTAATAGGATTAAGTCTGGGTCAAGATCGAGTCACGATCAAGCAAGTTAAGACCTAATTAGGCTCAGAGGTTAGAGTCTGGATTGTAGGCTAACCCAATTGGTTCTGGCTCAATAATTTGGTGTCTAAGGTAAGTTTGGCACAGATACGACCGACTGGTTTTTAATTGGAAGCTACTCGACCTGAATGCATTCTTGTACGAGTTAATGGCATATTCCTTCCACCGGATCTCACTTACCTGGCCATATCTGTTGACACAAGTTCTGATCTGAGGTGGCTAATAATTCGAGCTAACCCATGCCACTAGGTTATTCATGAAGGGAAATCCTGATTTCCCGATCCAGGTTCGTCCAGATCTGATTAGATCAAGAGATATATTTCAAAAATTTTCTCTTGACCTTAATCAGATCTTGATATATTTCAGATTAATTTTATTAATTTTAATAAATAGAAATTAAACAAGATAAATTAAATCAATTCAATTTACCTGATTTGGGTAATCCTATTACCCTGTAGATGATCTTGATTGCAGCGGAAGGTTCTGGATCTTAGCCACGCAAGCGCCTGGCCTCTACCAGTATCCACTTGGGTTGGATCTGGAAAACCTCTTCTTCTCTATCACACCTCCAAAAATCAGATTCTGGATTGATCTGGAGATCTTCAAACTCTTTTGAAGATCTGCAGTCGTCCTTTTTGCAGCAGCGCAGCTTTCTTTGCTTTTGATCGCGCCTTTCCTTGATCTGAATCGCACCAAACTAAAATCCAAAAC